>CM055118.1:460626173-460848673 GCA_029206835.1 Rana muscosa
TCCCTAACTTACATTCATACACTAGGGCCAATTTAGACAGGATCCAATTAACCTACCAGCATGTCTTTGGAGTGTGGGAGGAAAACGGAGCACCCAAAAGAATCCCACGCAGGCACAGGGAGAACGTGCAAACTGCAGGCAGGTAGTGCCATGGTTGGAATTCATAGTGCTAACCACTTGGCCACTGTGCTTCCCTTATAATAAAGAAATATAATAAAGAATAAATGTACAAAATCACTTTACTTTGTAAAGTTCCATATAGTTTTGTTTGTAACTAAATTGGCATTCTGTTTGATGTATCGCAGTATTAAAAGGGTTTCTTAATATGGTATGTTCATGATCTTCGGGGCTCCAAAGAAGGAAAGCGGAACCACTCACCACATTAAAATCCTCATCATTGAATCATTCAACAAACAGACTGCTCCATGTGATGTACAGAGTTTCACACGGTCATGAGCTTACTGTAAGGGCAGCCTATGAGTAAGCTCCTGACAGAGTGGAGTGCTGAACATTAGATGGAGTAGTCTTTTTGTTGGATTATTAAATAAATTGTTCTGAGGCTTTTAATATGGTGAACAGTTCCTCCTTGCTCATTTTGTAGAGACTGTGCTAGTGCCCGACAACTATAGGAACCACCTCCCATTCATCTATGGAGGGAATCTAATGCCTGTAGCAGAATATTTGCCCTTTTGCTATGTTCATGGTTTAGTAAAGTGCAGTACAGTGCCTTGAGAAAGTATTCATACCCCTTCGAAATTTTCCACATTTTGTCATGTTGCAACCAAAAACGTAAATGTATTTTATTGGGATTTTAAGTGATCGACCAACACAAAGTGGCACATAATTATGAAGTGGAAGGAAAATTATAAATGGTTCATTTTTTTTACAAATAAATATCTGAAAAGTGTGACGTGCATTTGTATTCAGCCCACTTTACTCTGATACCCCTAACTAAAATCTAGTGGTACCAATTGCCTTCATAAGTCACCTAATTAGTAAATGGAGTCCCCCTGTGTGTAATTTAATCTCAGTATAAATACAGCTGTTCTGTGAAGCCCTTCGAGGTTTGTTGGAGAACCTTGGTGAACAAAACAGCATCATGAAGGCCAAGGAGCACACCAGACAGGTCAGGGATAAAGTTGTTGTGAAGTTTCAAGCAGGGTTATCCCAAGCTTTGAACATCTGATGGAGCACTGTTCAATCCATCATCTGAAAATGGAAATCGTATGGCACAACTGTAACCCTACCAAGACATGGCTGTCCACCTAAACTGACAGGCCGGGCAAGGAGAGCATTAATCAGAGAAGTAGCCAAGAGGCCCATGGTAACTCTGGAGGAGCGGCAGAGATCCACAGCTCAGGTGGGAGAATCTGTCCACAGGACAACTATTAGTCGTGCTTCTCCACAAATCTGACCTTTTATGGAAGAGTGGCAAGAAGAAAGCCGTTATTGAAATAAAGCCATAAGACGTCCCATTTGCAGTTTGCGAGAAGCCCTGCGGGGGACACAGCAAAATGTGGAAGAAGGTGCTCTGGTTAGATTGGACTAAAATTGAGCTTTTTGGCCTTGAAGCAAAATGCTATGTGTGGTGTCAAACTAACACTGCACATCACCCTGAACACACCACCCCCACCGTGAAACATGGTGATGGCAGTATCATGTTGTGGGGATTCTTTTCTTCAGCAGGGACAGGGAAGCTGGTCAGAGTTGATGGGAAGATGGATGGAGCCAAATACAGGGCAATCTTAGCAGAAAACCTGTCGGAGTCTGCAAAAGATTTGATACTGGGGGGAGGTTCACCTTCCAGCAGGACAACGACCCTAAACATACAGCCAGAGCTACAATGAAATGGTTTAGATCAAAGTATATTCATGTGTTAGAATGTCAAAGTCCAGACCTAAATCCACTTGAGAATCTGTAGCAAGACTTGAAAATTGCTGTTCACAGACGCCCTCCATCCAATCTGACAGAACTTGAGCTATTTTGAAAAGCAGAATGGGCAAAAATGTCACTCTCTAGATGTGCAAAGCTGGTAGAGACATCCCCAAAAAGACTTGCAGCTGTAATTGCAGGGAAAGGCGGTTCTACAAAGTATTGACACAGGGGGCGCTATACAAACGCACTTTTCTTTATTTTTAAAACCACTTGAAAAACATTTATCATTTTCCTTCCACTTCACAATTATGTGCCACTTTGTGTTGGTCTATCACATAAATTCCCAATAAAATACTTTTACGTTTTTGGTTGTAACATGACGACAAAATGTGGAAAATTTCAAGGAGTTTGAATACTTTTAGGGCACTGTATTTCAACTTCTTCAACATATTTTAAACCTATTTATCTTGATTTGATTACTGAATGGAAATAGTGAATGACTGCCAGGAATAATGAGAATTGAAAGATTGCTTCATTCATACCATATCGGTTGAATCCTCCATTGACTGTTATTTTATGACCCTTTTATTAATTTCTCTTTCAGCTCACGGCTGTTGTGAGATTGTTACCGTCTCGCTGTGTGGGTCCAAGAAAGGCTCAGTGGTTGTGTTGGGAGAGGAGAGCTTTGAATTCACCGGTGATGAAGCATATGATTCTGCTCAGTTTCTAGTGGCCAATGCCACCAACCAGCAGGCCCTGAACTTCGCTCGGTTCCTGATCAGCGCACAGCCACGTCCGGGGGATGTGACCATTCTAGATAAGAAGATCACGTTGGCTTTTAAACATCTTCAGTTGCCCAGTGGATGGAATGTTCTTGGAGAAACCCCTTTAAAAGGTGAAGCTTTTTAATACAAAATGAAATGTTGAGCAAACACAGGCATGTTTCCCTCAGCAGTGCATTTTCGTTTGCATGCTAAAAGATTGAACTCGCAGTACTCATGATATTTCATCAATGTTGTGTCCATTTGATTTAACTGGTAGACTAGTTAGACTTTGAGCAATGGTACACATGCTCTAAAAACGTCATAATTGTACACAGGATGTGTGTGTGGCATGTCCAGTTTCTCTGCCCTGCTTCTAGGACCCCACCCACCAGTATACCGTAATTGTCAGCTGTGATTAATAAAAGCCGACATTAAAGTGTTACTAAACCCACAACAGTAAAATCAGTGTGTATATGCAGTAAAGCATGATTGTTAGTCACTCTGGAACCTATGGGGTTAATCCTCTGCATTGTGTAAAAAAAGTTTGATCCTGTCTTCTCTGATCCTCCTCTCATTCCACTGCCCCATAATAATTTCCTGATAACACAGAAGCTATGGAGTTAGGCTGCACATGCTCAATTTGGTGTGTTTTGCTAGAGAGGTTTTTTTTTTTTCCTGGGAGAGTACATGTGATCAACACATGGCCAATCAGCACTGTCCAGACAGAGGGTCAGGGGTCCTGCACTCTGAGTAGTCAGAAAATTCCTTCTACAAGCTTTAACCAGTGCTTGGCTAGACACCGATACACGATAGAGGTCACAAGACTGCTATATACTGCTGATGAGAAAAGGTATTTAGCAGTTTATATTTTACTAAAATAATTTCATTTCCATGTTCTGTGTACTGTAGGAGACCAGATATCGTGAATGCAGAGTCCTGGGTTTAATAACATTTTAAAGTATACTGGGAGAAGAAGTTAAGGGCTCTAGCTGTCAAACAGTCAACAGTTAGGCCTCATGCCCACTGGCGTTTTTACAGCTGCGTTTTTTGCAGCTTAAAAACGCCTGTCCATGTTATTGTAAATATTTTTTTTTTTTGAAAAAAAAAACGTCGGACCTAAAAACGCGACCGCGCGTTAGTGCACGTTAGTGCGCGTTTTTTGACGCTCGCGTTTTTTTCTGCCTAATTCTGACGCTGAGGAACGCACTGGTCCTGGGTTTTTTTTACAGCTTAAAAACGTCTATGCTATTTGCAGCTCAAAAACGTCTAGGTGGGCATGAAGCTATAGACTAACATGGACAGGCGTTTTTAAGCTGTAAAAAACGCTCAAAAACGCGGCTGTAAAAACGTCCGTGGGCATGAGGCCTAATAAACAAAACTGCTTCGGGCCACGATTATACAAAGATGCTATGTAACATGTTACTTTTGTATCTTTCTGTTCATTCATCTACAAAGAAAATCATTGTTGCAAGACAATATCAAGAAAGCCTTGTTTGTCCTTAAACAAAATATGTATTACCTTATCTTTAGAAATGGCATAAATGATTGCTGAATAAATGGGTCCATAGCAGAAATGTAAAAATTGCTCTGGTCCACAGGGGATGAATCGGTGTGAGAGGTGAAGTTGTTAACGGTTTTTAAGTCCGTCTACTAATAGTGATAGTGTGCAGGTCTTAGAAGATCTAGTGAGCGTAGCCTGAATATTCTAATAAGATTATTTTTGTATTGGGGTTGAACTTGAGAGATCATTCGTTTTAATTTGTATGTGTGCAGCCCAACAAACATTTGAGTTAATTGGGAATAAAGAAATTAATTTAACATCATAACATAACAAATTAATACGTATTAATTCTGATTTATTTGTTTTATTCGGATGAGAGCGGCGTGGTAGTCTATTTAGTTTTTTTGATAATCAGTGAATGTATTTTTTGCATTATTTTTCATTATTACAAAAAATGCACTACAAAATGGAAACATATTGCAATAAATACAGTAAGGTATAAAAGTGAAATAAGAGGATTCCTACTTATTGTGTTTGGGTTGATTGGCGGTCGATCCATCAATCTCCAAATCCTAGCATAATGAATGAATCTGAAATTAATTTTGTTCCATTCCTTACTTTCGGATGCATATGACTTCAGTCGATATTGTACAATCGGCTCATTCCATCTCTCTTTGTGGGTTGGACTAGCAACTATAAATCGCTGATTACGCCATTACTAGTATAAAAAAGTAAATAAAAATCCCAGCATCTATACCAGACGCTATAACTTTCACGCAAAACCAAATAATCTACACTTATTGGGATTTCTTTTTTAACTTAGACATGTAGCAGAATACATTTTGGCCTACATTTATGAAGAAATTTTTTTTTTTTTTTTATTGGATATGTTTTATAGCAGAAAATAAAAAAAAATGTGTGTTTTTTCTTCTAAATATTCTGGGTTTTTTTTTTTTGCTTATATCGTGAAAAATATAAATGTAATTTGCGTACCGCGTTGCATGACCGCACAATTACCAATTAAAGTAGTGCAGTGCTGAATAGCAAAAAAATGCTCTGGACATGAATGGGGTAAAATCTTCCAGAGGTCACGTGGATAACGAATTAACATGCTAACGAATGTAGCCAATCCTCCAAAATGACTTCCGAAAATTCATATCGATTTGGAACAACAAATATAAGAAACCAATCCGAATATACTAGAAGAATTCTGAAAATGAATTGGTCGAACATAACAAAAATATTGAAATGATTTACTACCTAACCAATGAATCCATTACAGATTTTTCCGCTGTGCACATCATTATATTACAAATTGTTTTACAGTGTTGGCAATATTTGATTTAACCACTTGCCGACCGCTGCACGCTGATATACGTCGGCAGGTGGGCAAATCGACATACAGGTACTTCCCCTTTAAGAAGCCGCGCGCTCTCCATGACCATGCCCGCGGGCCCCGTGAACTCTGTTTGCCAGCGGCCCACGATCGTGTCACGGAGAGGCAGAACGGGGAGATGCCTATGTAAGCAAGGCAATTTCCCTGTTCTGCGCAGTGAAAGGACAGAGATCTACTGCTCCCTGTCATTGGGAGCAGTGATCACTGTCGTGTCACTTGTAGCCCATCCCCCCACAGTTAGAATCACTCCCTAGGACACATTTAACCCCTTGATCGCCACCCTAGTGGTTAACCCCTTCCCTGCCAGTGTCATTTACACAGTAATCAGTGCATTTTTATAGCACCGATCGCTGTATAAATGATAATGGTCGCAAAATAGTGTCAAATGTGTCCGCCGCATAATCGCAATCACGATAAAAATCGCAGATCACCGCCATTACTAGTAAAAAAAAATTACTAATAAAATGCCATAAATCTATCCCCTATTTTGCAGACGCTATAACTTTTGCACAAAGCAATCAATTTACGCTGCTTGCGATTTTTTTTTTTTTTTTTTTTTTTTTACCAATCATATGTAGAAGAATACATATCGGCCTAAACCTGAGGAAGAAAATTGTTTTACTCTTTCGTCCATGGACCGACACAGCCTCTCTATTTACAAAGTGGGTATTATCCGTTAATTAGGAGTGACTAGGCAGAAAACTTGTAAAAAGTGTTGCATCACACCCTCTACAGTACCGCCCAGGGGGCGGACCCTCTGGGTATATCACCTCAGTCTGCATCTCGCAGATCAGTTTTTTTCTGTCTAGCAAGGAGTAGGACATGGCTCCCTTCGGGCCCATTGGTCCTGGGGAAAAATATATATTTTTTGCTACATTTTTTGTTTCCTGCGATCTTCGATCAACTGCCGACTGGGTGACAGGCTGGATCCTCGATCCTTGCAGTCTCCCCAGTTCGGCCATCGAGTGTGTGCCGACCCTAGCTATGTGCTGGGTTTTCCACGACATGCCCGTTGCTCCACGGGTGGCCGGTGAGCCTACGCTTCAGGGCCTGCATCGGACCGCTCAGCTTCAGCTGACCTTACGGCCGAGTCGCAGCAGCCTGGCCGGTGAGCTTACGCTCCAAGGCTTGCATCGGACCGCTCAGCTTCGGCTGACCTTACGGCCGAGTCGCAGCAGCCTGTCCGGTGAGCGTCACGCTCCAGGGCATACATATGATCGTCCCTTTTGGGTCCAATCGCAGCATGCCTGGCCAACAGTCACCTTCCGTGCGCGGACGATGATCTGTTTGGAATGTCTTCCAGCATAATACATGCAGGATAGGTAAGTAAACTCCCCTGCCTCGGCTGGGTGATTTGGCTGGACATTCCTGGAGAGACCAAGTAAGTGGTTGTGGCCCCTTTCTTCCCTCTCTCCCTGCCTTTTCCCTCCTCCCTGGGCTTCTAGCTAAAGGTTGCTGGGTGCTGGGGGTCACCTAAGGGGTTTCACTGGAGCGGGGCTGGCTGTAACTAACATTTAAAAGAAATGTCATTTCTGCTTACCTGTTTGTGCTTTCTCCTCCATGCTGTCGGCGGCCATTTTGTGGTGGTCCATGTCGGGTTCGGCCTCTAGTGACTGCCCGGCGGCCATCTTCCTGTGGTTTCGGCACCATTTTCTTGTAGTCCACACCCACTAGCCTCTATCAACTGATGGGCGGCCATGTTTGTTCACCCTGTATGTATATATTGCCGTTCGGCTGCCATCTTTTTGTGGGCTACGGCTGCTTGGCCTCTATCTTCGGCTCAGCGGCCATTTTCTTAGAGCCCACATTATCTTCCATACAGACGTTTTTGGCGGCCATTTTGCGAGAGTCTCCGGCCTCTAGGGTGCATTACACTGGCGCGAAAATTCACACAGGAAGCGCTGATAAAAGAAGCAGACTGACACAGCAGCAGTGGGACAGCATCACAGGCGCAGCACACGGCAGCATAGCAGCACCGGTTCAGGGTGGTGAGTCCTCTGGGTAACCCAGCATCTCTGCAGCGCAGGAGGGTGGCCTATTGATATCTTGCCTGGAGCCCTGTGGGTGTCAGCGTGTGGTCAGCATGGCATCTGAGCCAGATGTCTTCTCCCCTGAAGCACCAGATTTAGCAGCTGGTGCCCCTGAGGTGTCTATGAACGCTATGTCGGCAATCCTAGAGGCGTTTGCTGCCAGGGTGGAAGCAGCACACGGGAATACAGGGGGTAGTAAACGCCCCCGTCCCCTGCAATCTTCCGGGGATAATTCTGATGCAGAACCAGGTCCAGCTACAGCTCATGGCCCAGATTCGGACGCATCAGAGACTGCAGACCGTGACTGATCGGACAGTGAGGGTGACTCCAAGTCCAGGTCAGTACGCGAGACGGCTTTGGTATCTGACCTTATTACTGCAGTGCGGGATACGCTAAAGTTGGAAAATACTGCAGAAGCAGCAGAAACTCCAGTCCCCTTTGGGTTTCGTAAACCTGCCCGCACTGCTAAGGTGTTCCCTTGTGTGTCTTATTTTGACCAACTCTTATACAAGGAATGGGAGAACCCACTGAGGGTCTTTACAGCCCCAAAGAGGTTTGCGGTACGGTACCCCTTTGAGGAGAGTTTTCTGAAGAAATGGACCTCTCCCCCTATAGTGGGCCCTCCGGTGTCCAGACTTAATAGAGCCACCACTATTCCAGTAGAAGGGGCTCCTGTTTTCAAGGACCCTGTGGATAAGAAGGCTAAAGCACTCGCTCGCTACCTATATTCAGTGGTAGGCTCGGCATTACGCCCGGCATTGGCGGGGGCCCTAGTGTCTCAGACACTTAGTGAATGGGCAAAATTGCTACTCCAGGGGTTAAAGGAGCGAGATGCTCCTTCTAATGAGATAACTTTGGCCGACCAGTTGGTCCAGGGCCTTAAGTTTGTCTGCGAGTCAGACATGGATACTATTCCCCTGCTGTCAAAAGCTTTGGTTTATGCAGTAGCAATACGCCGCCTGATCTGGCTAAAGGGCTGGTCTGCGGACCAGACTTCCAAGAAAGCCCTGTTGGATCTGCCTTTTAAGGCCGACAGACTTTTTGGGGCTTCTCTGGATGACATCATCAAGGATGCCACAGGAGGTAAAAGCACTTTGCTTCCCCAAACTAGCAAGGGTAGGGGGCCACGCCAAGGGCAAGGGCCCTCCTTTACTGCACGCAGGCGGTTTTTTCGTCCCCCTAGGGCAACAGGGAACAGACCCCAGGCCGACAAGGCGCCTGCCCAAGGACAAAAGCGTCCTTGGTCCCGCAAACCCAACAAGCCTGCGGACAAATCTGCGTCCGCATGAAGGTCCGCCCCCACCCAGCTTTCGGGTGGGGGAGACGTCTTCGCAAATTCACGACTCAGTGCACAGCTCTAGTCTCCGACAGGTGGGTTTGCGAAGTAATCTCCTCAGGCTACAAGATAGAATTTCTCTCTTGTCCACCGGACAGGTTCATCATCTCCAATCTCCAGCTACTACCGACCCGTCGGGAGGCCCTGTATGGGGCGGTCCAGGGTCTACTGGAACGCAGGGTAGTTATTCCAATTCCAGAACAGGAACGAGGTCAGGGTTTTTACTCAAATCTGTAAATTGTGCCGAAGGAGGGGGTTCGTCCAATCTTGGATCTCAGAGCCCTCAATTGCTTTGTGAAAGTACAAAGATTTTGGATGGAGTCGGTTCGATCTGTAGTCACGGCTCTCCATCCGGGGGACTTTCTGGCCTCCTTGGACATCAAGGACGCATACCTGCATGTCCCCATATACTCCAGACACCAAAGGTTTCTGCGATTTGCTATCGGGAAGAACCACTACCAGTTTGTGGCCCTCCCGTTTGGCCTTGCCTCAGCACCCAGGACGTTCACCAAGGTGCTCGCTCCGATTCTGGCACTTCTAAGACAGCGGGGTATCGCTATCATGGGCTACTTGGACGACCTTCTACTGAAGGCCCCTTCAAGCTCAGAATTAGAGGTAAGCGTGTCTATTACCTGTCAGACTCTTCGAGACTGTGGTTGGATACTAAACACGCAAAAGTCAGTATTGGTGCCCACTCAACGCCTAGTGTACCTGGGGTTGATTCTGGATTCCTCAGAGGCAAAGGTATTCCTCCCTGTGGAGAAGTTGCAGACCCTCCGGGCTGCAGTACGGCAGCTGACTTCCAGGAATTGGTCCTCACTCCGTTTTTGCATGCGAGTGTTGGGCCTCATGGTAGCCTCCTTCGAGGCGGTCCCATATGCTCCATACCACACTCGAGTGTTACAGAAGGAAGTTCTGTCCAGATGGAACAGATGCCCTTCATCTCCGGATTATCAAATCCGAGTGAGCCACCTAGTCAGGAGATCCCTGGTATGGTGGCTGACAGCACCGGCTCTAATGGCCGGGAAGTCATTTCTTCCGGTTTACTGGATAGTGATCACGACGGACGCCAGCCTTACAGGTTGGGGGGGGGGGGGGGAGTCTGGGTTGTTCAGTCGGCGCAAGGTCGCTGGACCCCAGAGGAAGCCCTCCTGCCGATCAATATCCTGGAAATCCGGGCGATCAGGCTGTGCCTCTTCAAATGGTCTTGAGGCTGCAAGGGCGTCCAGTCAGGATCCAGTCAGACAACGCCACAGCAGTGGCATATGTCAATCATCAAGGAGGAACAAGAAGCTCAGTTCCAACTCCTCTGCCAAAGATGGGGCACACCAGACGTAGATCTTCTGGCTTCCCGACTCAATCGGAAGGTATTGAGGTTTGTGGTCCGGTCAAAAGACCCATGGGTAGACGCAACGGACGCGTTGGTGGCATCGTGGGGTCAGTATCGGCTAATCTATGCCTTCCCTCCCTTAAGGCTTCTTCCTCTTCTGCTCTGCAGAGTGGAGGCAGAGGGAATTCCAATGATCCTAATCGCTCCAGATTGGCCTCAGCGTCCTTGGTACGCCGATCTAGTACGTCTGGTAGCAGATGTCCCCTGGCGCCTACCACTAAGGAAGGACCTGCTATCACAAGGTCCCATACTCCATCCT
Organism: Rana muscosa; assembly: GCA_029206835.1. NCBI lineage: Eukaryota > Metazoa > Chordata > Amphibia > Anura > Ranidae > Rana > Rana muscosa. The sequence continues at coordinate 460,636,725 of CM055118.1, forward strand.
GCTTTACAGTCACTGGCTTTAACGGCGTGGATGTTAGGCCCCGGTCTCTCAGTACCTGGTTCTCATCAGATTCAGTAATCTCTACTATGAGAACTGCTCGGAAACCGTCCTCTAGGAAGGTTTATCACCGCACTTGGAAGGCCTACATCTCCATGTGTGAGGAAATGAAATGGCATGCGTGTACTTATTTGGTTTCCAGAATCCTGCTGTTTTTACAGCGTGGGGTAGACCAAAGGCTTGCCTTAAGTACGATTAAGGGACAGATATCTGCCCTGGCTGTCTTTTTTCAGCGACCCCTGGCGACTCACTCTCTCGTGAGTACATTTGTGCAGGGGGTTCGACATGTGGCCCCTCCGGTCCGTCCCCCACTACCTCCGTGGGACTTGAACCTGGTCCTCTCGGTGCTTCAGAAGGCACCGTTTGAGAATATTAGAGATATTCTCCTGTTGATACTTTCTCAGAAAGTGGTCTTTCTGGTGGCTGTTGCGTCAGACGAGTCTCTGAGCTGGCAGCCTTGTCCTGCAAGGCTCCCTATTTGATTTTCCACAAGGATAAGGTGGTGCTGCGGCCGCAGCCTTCCTTTCTTCCGAAGGTCATTTCGGCTTTTCATCTCAACGAAGACATTGTACTTCCATCCTTGTGTCCTCACCCGTCGAATCCTAAGGAGTCGGCGTTGCATTCCTTGGACGTTGTCCGAGCTTTGAGAGTATACCTATCTGCTACTTCCCTGTTCCGGAAGTCAGACTCACTGTTTGTTTCGGTGGCTGGTCCCAAGAAGGGCCAAGCAGTCTCGTCGGCCACCATCTCTAGGTGGATCCGACAGATAGTAATCCAGGCTTACGCCTTAAAGGGTTAAGCGCCCCCCTTTCCGGTCACGGCGCATTCAACCAGGGCAATAGGTGCCTCTTGGGCTTTCCGACATCAAGCGTCTGTTTCCCAATTATGTAAAGCGGCGACTTGGTCGTCCGCTCACACTTTAACAAAATTCTACAAGGTTGATGTAGGTGCATCTTCGGATGCCTCTTTCGGCCGCAAGGTTTTGCAAGCGGCTGTTTAGAGTTGCAACTCCTCCGTTGGAGGAGTGCTGTTTTGTGTTTGGGGTGAAGTTTATTTTTATGTTGTTACCACCCCTCGTTTTTTCTCTGACACTGCTTTGGGACGTCCCACTTTGTCAATAGAGAGGCTGTGTCGGTCCATGGACGAAAGAGTAAATAGGATTTTTTACTCACCGTAAAATCCTTTTCTCTGAGTCCATGGACCGACACAGCACCCACCCCTCCTTTTTAAGTTTGTACTGCTTTTTGACGAACTGATCTGCGAGATGCAGACGGAGGTGATATACCCAGAGGGTCCGCCCCCTGGGCGGTACTGTAGAGGGTGTGATGCAACACTTTTTACAAGTTTTCTGCCTAGTCACTCCTAATTAACGGATAATACCCACTTTGTCAATAGAGAGGCTGTGTCGGGCCATGGACTCAGGATTTTTTACTCACAGTAAAATCCTTTTCTCTATTTTTTTTTTAATATTTTTTTGGGGATATTTATTATAGCAAAATGTCAAAAATATTGCTTTTTTTCCAAAATTTCCGCTCTTTTTTTTTGTTTGTTTATAGCGCAAAAAATAAAAACTGCAGAGGTGATCAAATACCACCAAAAGAAAGCTCTATTTGTGGGGGAAAAAAAGGACGTCAATTTTGTTTGGGTACAACGTTGCACGACCGCGCAATTGTCAGTTAAAGCGACGCAGTGCCGAATCGCAAAAAGTGCTCTGGTCAGGAAGGGGGTAAATTCTTCCGGGGCTGAAGCGGTTAATGTATACATTATGGAAATAAAAACCTCACTGGTATAATTGCTAAAAAATAAATAAAAAAATCATAGTGAAGTATTTGTTTTTATTTTGTGTCCCTCTTTGTAACTGTGAAGGTAAATAGCTCATAGATTATATAAAGCCAGGAATTTTGTCACCACATACCTACCGCATGCTACAATGTGAGTTTACTCAAGCGTGTCAATTCCCACATACCATCACTCCAAGTCACATTGCTTACAGCGTTCACAGGGTCATACAATGAATCTTGTGCTGTGATGTGTTGTGGGAACTCCTTGGTGGTGACTGCTGAGTCAGGGAACCTGCAGGTTCCAGTGTCTGATACGGATTATGCCAGGTGTGAGCACAGGATTAAGGGGCCGCACTGATGGCTTACTTCTGTATTGGGTGTGACAACTGCATTATAGGTTGATTGGCGGTAAACGGCGGCTGCAGTTTGGGAGGTCACATGTCAGGATTAAGGAGTGAGAAGATACTATATACTGTATTATAGGAAGCAGATATTCACAGCAGCCACATGAACAGTTTATTTGCATTTCTCCAATTTGCAACATTTGTCTACAAAAAGTTAGTTGCATGCTTTTTGTGTAAAATAGAGATAAATGCGATCCTGTTAGTGTGTAAATCAGTGGCGGCCCATAATGCAGGGCGCAGGGGCGCCACCCCCCTATACATGTGTCCGGCTGCCTAATCGACATGCAGGGTGCCGGGCGCATAGATTCCAATGGGATTTTTATTTATTTATTTTTTAGAAGTACGTTATTAGAGCCTGAGGCCCAGTGCATGGGGCTCCGATGTTTAACCATGGTTGGACAGGGCTGGAAGGTGCACGTAATGGTATGAATTTTTAGAGCAGTATGCTCCCAGAGTGCAAGAAGTCTGTTTCAGGCTTTCGTCCCTGGACGCATACCGCCCTAAACATTTGTACAGCTAAGTGGATAGCACTTCCACCTAGTAGCACTAGGGCTGTTGGTTTAAATCCCAACCACGGCAGTACCTGCATGGAGTTTCTATGTTTTCCCTGTGCCTGCATGGGTTTCCTCCGGGTACTCCAGTTTCCTCCCACAGTCCAAAGACATGCTGGCAGGCTAAGTGGCTCTTGTCTAAACTCGCACTAGTATGTGTATGTATGAATGTGCGTTGGGGACCTTAGATTGTAGGCTCCTTGAGTTAAGGGACTGATGTGAATGTATAATAAATATGTAAAGCGCTGCGTAAATTCACGGCACTATAAAAGTACCTGTAATAAACACAATAAATAAGTGCACAGTTCAGCCACGGCATCTTAGACACTCACAATTTTGAAAGGCTGCCTGCTGCTGGACAGGACACCTGTGCCTTTCTACCCACAGTTAAACGCCAAGCCTCATGCATTGGGGCTAAACGCTGGCAAGGTAAAAAAACAGACAAATCTGTGACAAAACTTGAAACTAGGAGGGTGGATAGGAACTTGCTTTATGGCAGGCCATTTTCAGAGAAGTCATTGACCCCATCCTTTGCCCCTTTTTAAGGTCTCTCCCACACTTTGACCTTGTACAATCTTAACCATTTTTGCATACCATTTGGCCAACACAGCTGAGCGCACTCCCGTTAGTTACTGTCAGCTAAGGGAAAGCTCCCGAGCACTTCTTGCGATCGGGAGCTTTCCAATCGTGATCACCAATCACGGCGGTCACAGGATCATAAACCCTGCCCCCCTTCCGCCATCTGAAACCTCTTAAAGGGCTGTGAGGCGCCAGCACAAAAAGGTTAAAGAAGTTGTATGTTCACAATGTACACTTTCATTTTAGAACCTCAGCATTGTAATAGCAATACGGTTTACTGAAATTTTTCCTGTTATGTTGTGAGTGCTGCCTGTCTGCTGGCCCATTCTTTCCACAGCTTCTCGGGATCTTTCCAAGCTTTGCTGCTTCTTCTCTGCTGTTTTTACCTTCCGTTTCTAAGGACTAAATATCCCATGGTACTTGCTGCCTGGAAACAGTGATACCTGGACTGACTCCACCTGTTGAAATTCCTCCTCAGTACCGCTCTAGTTCAGATACGTTTACAAACTTTAAGATCGTTCGGAGTTAAAGAAGTGGGCTAGAAATAATTGAATTACAATGGTATGATTTTACATTTTGATACGCTTTAAGGTCAATGGGGCTTTATGTGTTCTCTGTTGCCATTTATCTTCAAAAGGACGCGATATAAGTCCTTTAGCTGCTAATGCTTGACACAATCTCGGGAATCTCTCACAATCTCCGGGAGTCATTCTTGAGCCTCGAATATGCTGCTGTAAGCAGGTGTTTTAGCAAACTGACAGGTTAAACGGTTGTTAACTCCAGTGATCACGCCAACGGGTTTCACTGTTGCATAATTAACACTGATAACTTGAATAGGTTCCGCAGGTGGGGAAATTTGCTCACTCAAGGAAGCCGCAGCTAATGGCTCGTACACACCTAAAGAAAATCGGGCAAACTTTTTCGTCCAAAGAATTTTCGTACGAAAATTCCCAAAGGGACAAACTAAGAAAATAAAGACTGCACATCGTCAAACAATACACAACAAAAAAAGCCTGTCGTACGAGAATATTTGTAAGATATTTTGTATGAATTTTCTTACATCGGTTACGATTTGCTGTGAAACATCGAGAAAATTCGGACGAACGTTCGCCCGATTTTTCTTATAGTGTGTGCCCCACTTAAATCTTTGTTAAATAGGGTTAATAATGGTAACCAGTGTTCACTGGGTATCTTCTGGCTGTGGCCATTTGAATGCATTTCATTTCATCATTAACCACTTTGTCTGGGCCAATTCTGACATTCCTCTCCTACCTGTAAAAAAACATAATTTTTTTGCTAGAAAACCAATTGGAACCCCCAAATATTATATACCGGTAAATATTTTAGGCAGAGGCCCTAGAGATTTTCAATTTTTTTTAAAAGATACAATGGAATGAATTCTAATGCACAAAAAGACAATACAATACCAAATTGTTTGGTAAGAGATAAAAGATGTTACGCTGCGTAAATAGATACCAAACATCTCACGTTTTAAAATTGTGTCCACCCGTGGAACAGCGCCAAACTTCGGTACCTAAAAATCTCCATATGCAACACTTTAAAGGGATATTAAAGGTACATTTCCAAAATAATAACAAACGTGTTATACTTACCTGCTCTGCCAATCTGTTGCACAGAGCACCCCTAGACCTCTTCTCGGGTCCCCCGTCAGCACTCCTTTTCTTAGAGTGCCCCCATAGCAAGCCGCTTGCTATAGGCGCACTCGTGTATGCTCGCTCCCAAGCCCCGCACTGTGTGTCCATAAGACAAGCAGAACAGGGTTCAGCCCCACACCCGCTCCCTCCTTGCTCGCTGTGATTGATAGCAGTGGGAGCTAATGACTCCCGCTGCTGTGTCTCGGCAAATGAGGAGGCAGAGAGCTGGGAGAGCAGTTGCTCTCATGCACATCGGGCTTGGGTAAGTATTGGGGGGCTTTAGGGGGAGCTGCATACTGAAGGTTTTTCTTTCTCGTACATCACGGGACACAGAGCGACATAGTCATTACTAATGGGTTATATAGATACCTTCAGGTGCTGGCACTGGCAACTTCCAAAACCGGAAGTACCCTCCCCTATATAAGCCCCTCCCATCCGGGAGCACCTCAGTTTTTTGCCAGTGTCTAAGGTGTTGGCCAAGAAGAAACATGTGTTTTTCACTGAGCTTGCGTACAGGTTCTTTTGGGCCTCAGTAAGCTATTCCGGATCCGACCAAAAAAGCTTCATAGCTAAACGGTCGGTACCCGGGCCTTGCAGAGAAGAGCAAGGTTTTGCCTGTAATGCTTCTCTTAGGAGAGCTGGACCCTAGGATCCAGAGCTCTGGTCATACCCATGACCAAGATGTTTTCTGTGCAGGGTGCTATACAGGTCCAGGGGAGTGGAATCCTTGGGAACCCGGTCCCTGAAGGTTTAATTACAATGCCTGCCGTGATAGGTGAAGTTTGGGCTTCTGTGGACCAAACAAAGTCCTGCGGCGGGGAACAGGTAAGTGGGGGCCCCCAGGAACTTGGTTCTATTGGGGGACCCCCAAGCCTAATTTGTCTTTCTGTCTGTTACCTAACGGTATTCCCGCTAATATCTGTGCATGCCTGTAGCTACTAAAAAATGTAATAATTTTAATAGTGGTCAAAAAAAAAAAAAAAAAAAAAATATATATATATATATATATATATATATATATATATATTTAATATATTAAACTGCGGTACCTGTGTTAATCCACTAGAGGCCGCTGTGGAACGTTTCTTGTCATGTGGACTAGTTTCTTTTTATCAGAGCAAGTCCAGGCAGATGGTGAGTTCTCTTGTGGGAAACTGCTTCCTCTGCCATGTTGCAATGCTCGTCCATCCCCCGGCCTGCGGCAAAAGGGGCCCTGGCTCTTGTCCCTGGTTTCCTTTTCAAAATTAGCGCCGAAGGCGCACGTGGCCGCGCGCGTGCGCGTGCACGCGCCTCTATATATAGAGGTGAGCCGGGAAAGGGGGCGGAGCTTGGGGGATGACGCTCTGTGCGCGCCGCAGCGCTTCTGCGCATGTGCGGGCGTCCCAGCATGTTAAAAACCACAATTATGTGTTGTGAGCTGGCTATGGAGTGCAGAGACAGAGCTGGCAACATTTAAAAAAAGGCATACAGCAAGCGGTTGATGCAGGCATCCCCATAGAAAGGCACATTAGTAGACACCAACTGTTTTTATAGCAGCATTTGTGCTAGACTATTGTCAGTAAGTGGTGTATTTCGGCTGGAATACCTCAGCTTTGGGCTTAGGAATAATGCCGTCTAAAAACTCCGGGACTAAAAATTCCAGGAAGCATAGGGGGTCTCCATCGGGCTCTGAGGATCTTGGGCATGCTTCGGCTGCACCAGTCTCCCCTGAAGAATCAGAGGTTAGTGACCGTAGAGCACCCTCAGGAGTACCTGGTACTGTGGCTGTCCTCAGTTCACCTGCTCCTGTGTATGTAACAGAGGAGGTTTTTTCCTCAGCTCTGGGAGGGCTGGAAGAGAGATTGTCAGCATTGATCGCTGCTTCCCTGTCACAGGAAAAAAGCGCTCGATCTCCGTCTCCTCCCTCAGAGTGCCTGTTAGCAGAGCAACAGTCCCATACAGGGATCGACCTGCCTGAAGGGGATCAGGATGAGGTCGATTCTGTTGTAGAGGAATCAACAGTGGAAGAGCCATTCTCAGCATCACATGCTGAAAGGTTATGGGTTCAGTCCCTGACTAATATGGTCCGATCAGCATTTAAAATGCCCCTTGCGGAGCCATCATCCACTTCTGTCTCCTCGTTGGGGTCGCTAAAAGCTCCCCAGACTGTTTGTTCCTTTCCGATCCATCCTTTACTGGAAGGGCTCATTTACCAGGATTGGGAGCATCCTGATAAAATATTTACTCCTCCCAAGAGATTTCAAGTGGTCTATCCTATGGAGGATAAGTTCATCAAAAAATGGAGGGTCCCTACAGTGGACGCAGCCATCTCTTGTGTGAATAAATCACTGACATGTCCAGTGGATAATGTCCAAATGTTCAAGGACCCAATAGATAAAAAATTAGAGTCCTTATTAAAATCTGCTTTTTCTACAGCAGGATTGGTGACACAACCAGCAGTGGCAGCTATTGGGGTCTGCCAAGCAGTGAAGGATCAGTTGAAACAGGTCTTAAGGGACTTGCCAGATCAGCAGGCTCTTGCCCTAGCTGATCTACCTAGAGCCTTATGCTTTGCGGTGGACGCTATAAAGGATTCAATCCATCAGGCCTCCCACCTTACGCTGTCTGTAGTACATATGCGCAGGCTTTTATGGCTCAAAAACTGGTCTGCTGAAGCTCCCTGTAAAAAATTGCTGGTCAGCTTCCCATTTCATGGTGAACGCTTATTCGGGGAAGACCTGGACAAATATATCCAGAGAATTTCCAGCGGTAAAAGTACACTTTTGCCGGTTAAAAACAGAGTTAGAAGTCCCTCTTTTAAGAGGCCTGCTTCTCCAGTCCCTAGGACATCGGCTGTGAAACAGTTCCGACGGCCTCCTCGGTCAAATCCCGGAGGTAAAAATCAGGGACAATTGCAGGGTAACAAGAAGCCCTGGAGCAGGAGAGGTACAAAACCTCCCCCAAAGTCAAATGCATGAAGGGTTGCCCCCACTCAATCGGGTGGGGGGAAGACTTCAGTTGTTCACAGAGACCTGGCGGGACACGATCAGAGACAGATGGGTGCTCTCCGCAGTAAATCTGGGATACAAATTGGAGTTAAAAGACTCCCCTCCTTCCCACTTTATAAGGTCAAACGTGCCAAGGGATCCCCAGAAGAGAGGATCCCTCCTGTTGGCACTAGAACAATTATTGCTCCAAGCAGTAATTATAGAGGTTCCCCTGGAAGAATGGGGGTTCGGGTTTTACTCAAACCTCTTTACAGTCCCGAAGCCAAACGGGGACGTGAGGCCCATATTAAATCTAAAAGGGCTAAACAAATTCCTACATATCAGGACTTTCCGTATGGAGTCGATCCGGTCGGTGGCCACTGCCCTACAAGGGGAGGAATGGTTAGCCTTGATCGACATCAAAGATGCTTATTTGCACATTCCCATCTTTCCAGCCCACCAAAAATTTCTACGCTTTGCGGTAGAAGGGCGCCATTTTCAGTTCAGAGCCTTACCCTTCGGTCTGGCCACAGCACCACGAGTGTTCACAAAAATTCTGGCCCCATTATTGGCCAATCTAAGAACACGAGGTGTAACGATAATGGCATATCTTATACTTCATATCTTTATTAAACCATTTTCCATTTTACAAAACATTCCTTCCCCTTCCCTCCCCAAATTCACATACAAAACAGATAATAAATATCGTCTTAAAACCAACACAACTTTCCCTTCCTCTTGACCTCAAGTCACTCCTTCCATACTCCGTTCCCCATCCTTCCACTTGTTGTCCTCTATCCCCCACTCTCGCCCCCTCCCTCCTCCCACTCGTCCCTCCCTATCTTCGATGTCTTTACTTATCTTCAATTAATGTTTTTTTTTTTTTTCTCCTGCCAAGGTTTCCAAATTTTTTCAAATCTTTTTAGAGCTCCCTGTCTAATATATGTCGTCCTTTCTTTTAATATTGTTAAATTCATATTTTGTTCCCAGTCATTGCTAGACGGCGGGGAGACTGATTGCCATTTCTGCGCTATCAGCCTCCTCGCTTGAAATAGGCATCTAGTTATTGCTAACTTAATGTTATCCTTTATCCCTTCGCCCTCCAACCAGCCCAATACACATTGTAGGGGTTCCAACTCCATGTGTATCTCAAAAGTCTGCTCTATTGTTCTCACTACCTCCCTCCAGTATCGATGTAGCTTCGGACATCGCCAAAACATATGTATCATGTCCCCCCCTTCTCTTCCACATCTAGGACAGCTGTCATTTTCTCTGCGTCCAAAACAAAAAAGTTTATACGGCGTGTAGTATGCTCCATTTAACAAAAAGAGGTGGGACATCCTCTGGGAGGGAGACAGTGAGACCGTCTGAGCAAGCTCCAAGATTCTTCCCCACTGTTCATTAGATAGATTACCCATATCTTTTTCCCATTTCTTCCTACATGTCTGACCCTGGGTTCCCCTTTGGCTCCCCTTTTGTAAAAATTGATAGATCTTTGTTATTGAACCCTTAGATGTTTTAGTGTTAATAATTTCCTTTAAGAGAGGGATCTTACTCCAAGTCATTACTGTTCCTTTATATTGTTTTGCTAATGCATGTCTTATTTGTAGATATTTATAGAAAGATTTATTTGTGAGTTTATATTGTTCTTTTAATGTCTGAAAAGTTTTTAGTGTGCCATCCTGATACAGCTGGGAGATATATCTTATGCCCTGTTTTTTCCATTCATTGACTGTTCCCATCTTCTGTATTTCTGTCAGATTGTCATTCTCCCATATAGGGGTATACTCATTAATACCGTTGTATCCCAGCACAGTCTTCACCTCTTTCCATGTTCTAATCATAAGGTCCAGAGTGGGTGTTTTCATAGTAAATGAGCCTGATTCCACAGCTTCTACTAGGGTATCGTGCGTGGGGTTCTCTAGTAGTATTCTCTTTTTTATTTCTCCTCCTTCCATGTTACTGCCCTTCATGTATTGAATCTGGGCTGCCAAAAAGTAGCTAAACGGATGTGGGAGTGCCACCCCTCCCTCCCTCTTTGTCCTCTGTAAGGTATTTAGTTTTATTCTTGCTACCCCCCCTTTCCAGATTAGCTCCTGAATATACTTTCTATTTTTTTAAACCATTTTTTATATACCCACACTGGGGAGTTTTGTAGGACATAGAGAAGCTGTGGCATCCAGACCATTTTTATTAAATTACAGCGGCCTGCCACTGAAAGTGGGAGGCGTTTCCAAATTTTACTTTTTTCCCCTGTATTTATTAAACAAGGGAATCAAATTGTCTGCAATGTAATGGTTAGGATCTTTGGATATATTTACACCCAAATATTTTATCTGAGTTGTTATTTGTATTTTTGTGGCCTCTTGCGGTAAGGGGTTCAAAAGAGGGTCCACTGGAAGCAGCATAGATTTTCCCCAGTTTATAGACAAGCCTGAAAAGCTTCCAAAGTTCCCTATCTGTTCCATAGCTTTTCCTAGTGACTGCTGTGTATCTCCCAGTAGCAAGAGGAGATCGTCCGCATATAATACTACTTTCTCCTCTATCTCCCCTCTTATAAATCCTCTTATCTCCGGGGTCGACCTGAGAGCTATTGCTAGAGGCTCGATTGCGAGGGCAAATAGAAGGGGGGACAACGGGCACCCCTGTCTCGTTCCCCTCTGCAATCGAAACCTCTCAGACTGAACGTTATTCACTTTCACTCTCGCTTCTGGGGTTTTATATAATAATTTAATCCATTTCGTAAAGATCGGTCCAACCCGATACTCCCTCAGAGCTCTCCACAGATATTTCCATTCTACATTATCAAAGGCCTTGGCGGCATCCAGCGAGACAATTGCTCTTTTTCCGTCTTCCTCTGTTGGTATCTGAAGATTCATATAGACTCTTCTTATATTTGTGTGGGTGGCCCTTCCCGGGATAAATCCCGATTGGTCGGGATGCACCAATTTGTCAACTACCCCGCTCAGTCTGGCAGCCAAGACCCTTGACAATATTTTTGTATCCGTGTTAAGTAAGGAAATAGGTCTATATGATGAAGTGTCCAGTGGATCCTTTCCCTCTTTATGGATAACTATTATTGTTGAGTCCATCATAGACGGGGGGGAGTTCTCCTTTATCTATAGAGCTATTTAGAACCTTAGTAAGCTCCGGGAGCAGCTCTTTCCCGAAGTACCGATAGGTCTCCACCGGGAGACCGTCCGGTCCCGGGGATTTCTGTCCTGCCATCCCTTGTACCGCACTTTGTACTTCTTCTAAAGTTATGGGTTTATCTAGTGCTACTCTATCTGTTTCCGATAGCGAGGGGATGGTTAACCTTCCAAAAAAGGAGTCCATTTCTTCTCTTCTTTCCTCTTGCTTTGAACTGTACAGGTCCTCATAAAAGATAATGGCATATCTAGACGACTTGTTGCTGATATACCACTCAGTGGAAAAACTAGAAGTGGTTATTCACGAGACAATCAAGTATCTGGAATATCACGGTTGGATTATCAACCGAGACAAGTCAGCCCTGAAACCAGTCAAAAGTCTGGAATACTTGGGGCTAAGGCTGGATTCAGACCAGAGAAAAATTTTCTTGCCTCAAGAAAAGGGGTCGTCTTTGAGAGATTTGATCCACTTAGTGGGTTCAAAAAGACAGCCATCCATACGCCTGTGCATGAGGCTGCTGGGAAAAATGGTGGCATCATTCGAAGCAGTACCCTACGGTCAATTCCATTCAAGGAATTTGCAAAGGGCCATACTGTCAGCCTGGAACAAAAAAGTTCAGGCTCTGGACTTACCAATGTCCTTGTCCCCTTCCGTTCGCAAGAGCCTCCGCTGGTGGTTGGTTCCCCAGAATCTGGAAAGAGGGAAATCCTTCAGTCCGATATCTTGGAAGGTGGTCACTACAGATGCCAGCCTTATAGGCTGGGGAGCAGTACTGGAGCAATGGTCTCTCCAGGGCAGATGGTCGGATGCGGAAAAGGCCCTGCCCATCAATCTCTTAGAGATACGAGCAGCCCGGTATGCCCTAGTAGCATGGACATCCAAACTCCAAGGGTCCCCTGTCAGAATTCAATCAGACAATGCCACAGCAGTGGCATATATCAATCATCAGGGGGGCACCAGGAGTCGTGCAGCCCAGAGGGAAGTAAATTACATCCTGAGATGGGCAGAAAGATATGTCCCAGCCATATCTGCGGTATTCATTCCAGGAGTGGAGAATTGGAAGGCGGACTTTCTAAGTCGCCAACAATTATGCCCAGGGGAATGGTCCCTTCATCCCGAGGTTTTCCGGACAATATGTCAGCGGTGGGGAACACCGGATGTAGATCTGCTAGCATCCAGATTCAACGCAAAAGTGGACAGGTTTGTCTCTTGGACAAGGGATCCCCTAGCTTGCGGCTCGGATGCCCTAGTGTTCCCTTGGGATCAGTTCAAGCTGATATATGCATTCCCACCGCCACAATTGTTACCTCGATTACTCCGCAGAATCAGGGTAGAAAAGAAACCAGTGATTCTGGTGGCTCCAGCGTGGCCCCGAAGAGCATGGTACGCGGAGATTGTAAAGATGTCTGTGGGGAGTCCTTGGACCCTCCCACATCGTCCGGACCTGCTTTCGCAAGGACCGATATACCACCCTTCCTTACCAGCCCTAGGTTTGACGGCCTGGCTATTGAAGCCCACATTCTAAAAAAGAGAGGGCTCTCTAATGCTGTGGTATCTACCATGATCAATGCCAGGAAGCCGGTATCCAGGCAGATCTACTATAGAATCTGGAAGGCGTACATCGCCTGGTGTGAGGCCAAGAAATGGCATCCACGTAAATACGTAATAGGTAGGATTCTGGACTTCCTACAATGGGTTGTAGATAGGAAGCTTGCCTTGAGTACTATCAAGGGTCAGATTTCGGCCTTGTCAATATTTTTTCAAAGGCCCTTGGCTTCGCATTCACTAGTCAAAGCCTTTATACAAGGAGTGATGCGTATTAGTCCTTTCGGTTAATATTCCCATATGTCCATGGGATCTAAACTTGGTTCTGTCGGTTCTACAGAAACAACCATTTGAACCATTACAGCATATTTCTTTGGTTCTTCTCACCAGGAAATTGATTTTTCTAGTAGCCATTTGTTCGGCTAAAAGAGTGTCGGAATTAGCAGCTATGTCCTGTAGGGAGCCATATCTGGTTATCCATAAGGACAGAGTAGTGTTACGTCCTCATCCAGCCTTTCTTCCTAAGGTGGTATCGAGGTTTCATTTGAACCAAGATGTGGTTCTTCCTTCTTTTTTCCCCAAACCTACTTCGGTAGAGGAAAAGTTATTGCATTCTTTGGATGTAGTAAGAGCAGTTAAAGCTTATCTAAAAGCCACTGCTCAGATTCGCAGAACGGATACTTTGTTTATTCTGCCGGAAGGCCCCAGAAGGGGTCAGGCAGCGTCAAAATCTACTTTAGCCAAGTGGATTCGACAGGTCATAATGCAAGCCTATGGCTTGAGAAGGAGACCGCCTCCGTTCAAAGTTAGGGCGCACTCCACGAGAGCAGTTGGAACTTCATGGGCAGTGCATCACCAGGCCTCCCTGGCTCAAATCTGTAAGGCCGCAACATGGTCTTCAGTACACACGTTTACTAGGTTCTACCAGGTGGACGTTAGAAGTCAGGAGGATGTCGCCTTTGGGCGCAGTGTGTTGCAGGCCGCAAAAGATCCTCATGTCTGATAGCGCTCAGCTTATGTATGGTGTATCCCCCCCCTCGTTGGGCATTGCTTTAGGACATCCCATTAGTAATGACTATGTCGCTCTGTGTCCCGTGATGTACGAGAAAGAAAATAGGATTTTTATAACAGCTTACCTGTAAAGTCCTTTTCTTGGAGTACATCACGGGACACAGAGCTCCCACCCCTCTTTGGGGACACTTATTGCTTTGCTACAAAACTGAGGTGCTCCCGGATGGGAGGGGCTTATATAGGGGAGGGTACTTCCGGTTTTGGAAGTTGCCAGTGCCAGCACCTGAAGGTATCTATATAACCCATTAGTAATGACTATGTCGCTCTGTGTCCCGTGATGTACTCCAAGAAAAGGATTTTACAGGTAAGCTGTTATAAAAATCCTATTTTTACCGTCATCCATTTGATCTTGCTCCGATGTTCGTGGTTATACCTCACATGTGTGGTGCAATCACCATTTACATGTGTGTGGGACTGATGAATGCGTTCGCAATTGCGTGTGAGCACAGGGGGACAGGGGTGCTTTAAAGTTGTTTTTTAAAATGTTTTATTTAAAAAAATAAAAATAAATTTGCACTGTAACTTTATTTGCTATGAAAGACCTCACTTCTGATAGCATAAGCCGTGACAGGTCCTCTTTTTATTGGACCCCATTGGATGTCTCCTCTGGCCTCCAAAGCATCAGATCATACCAAGATCGGTTTAAGCTATTGCTTTTCCAAGTTGGTAACGGTTCGTTTCATGAGACCGAAAGTGACCAAATCCTCGTCGCTTCTGGTTTCTGACGTTTCACTGTGTCTCGAACTAGATGCTGCCTTATCTTGTGACAATGACACCTGAAAGTGGGTGGGACGTATTAGGCAGCAAGTGAACATGCGTAAAGATTTGAGCAACTTTGACAAGGGCCAACTTGTAATGACTTGATGACTGGGACAGAGCAACTCCAAAACGGCACCTCTTGTGGGATGTTCCCGGTCTGCAGTGGTCAGGACTGACCAGTAGTGGTCCAAGGAAAACAAAAAGGCCAACTGGTGACAGGGTCATGGCGGCCAAAGTTCATTGATGCATGCGGGAACAAAGGCTGGTCCATGTAGTCCAATCCAATAGACGAGCTACTGTAGATCAAATTGCTGAAAAAAATTATGCTGGTTCCCATAGAAAGGAGTCTGAACACACAGTGCATGGCAGGTTGTTGTGTATGGGGCTGTGTAGCCACAGACTGGTCAGGGTGCCCATGCTGAACCATGTTCACAGCCATAAGCTCCTACAATGGTCATGTGACCATTGGAATGGGACCACAGAGCAATGGAAAAAGGTGACCTGGTCTGATGAATCACGTTTTCTTGAACATTATGTAGATCAGTGGTTCTTAACCTTGTTCTCAAGTACCCCCAGCAGGCCATGTTTGCAGGTTTGCCTTCATCTTGGACAGGTGCTTTAAATCAGAGTCAGTAGCTTGGTGTTTTGGACAGCTATTTTATCTAAGAGAAATTCCCAAAACATGGCCTGTTTGGGGGTACTTGAGGACAGGGTTGAGAACCACTGATGTAGATGACTGGGTGAGTCTGCATCGCTGACCTAGGGAAGACATGGCACCAGGATGTACTATGGGAAGAAGACAAGCCGGCGGAGACAGTGTGATGCTTTGTCTAGTGGAGTCCATGCCTCGATGGGTCAGGCTGTTTTGGTGGCATAAGGGTGACCTACTTAAACTAGGTGGGTGGTCATATTGCTATGGCTGATCAGTGTATATTATTTTGTGTTGCTGTTCTTACTACAACATATGCTAGTAAGATTTTTTTTCCGCACTTCCGTTTACAGAACTTTAACTGTAAACGTCTGTAATCGTCACGGGGGAGTTATTTTATATACAGATCATCACCAAAGTTTTTGCACGGTTTTTAAATCCAATTTTTTTTTTTTTTTGCGGCCCAGTGAGTAAAATAATTTATTCTGGTTCATATGGTTTCAGTAACCTGCAGTAAACTGAAATCCAGAGGGTGTTTCTGTCACCAGATGCTGCACGCACGTTTCGTCAGTTTACAGCAGGTCAGCTGTCTAAACAGCTCGGCCTTCCATCTTTATATTCTCCTTGAACTTCACATGTGTGGGGCTGCTGCACATCATGCAGCTTTAGACAGACGAGAACTTTTAAAACAAGCAATGTAGCAACGTGCGGCAGTCTGTATTTACACTATTTTCAGAAAACAGTACAAGGAGTAAAATGAACGTCTTCTCTGCTGTATGTTCTAGACACTGCGTCTTTCTGCGGGAGCTCCCTTTTATATTTGTTTGCACAGGCACTGCAGGTTGTCATGTCGCATGCTACCGGGGAGGTCATGTCAGATTTGTTAAAGTGGCATTTAAAACATCAAGTCTGTTTATTTGATGAATTGTATATTTTTGTTATAGTTTGTCATGCAGAGTTAAGTAAATCCAACATTAGTTAAAATGTTTGAAGAACTCCACCAGGTACCGTTTGTACCTTTTTATAGTTTGTACTTTAGTAACGCGGAACTACACTGCATCTGAGCACCACAGTCAAAAAACGCTATTTAAAGCGGAGCTCCGCCGAAAAAAAAAATATTAAAAGCCAGCAGCTACAAATACTGCAGCTGCTGACTTTTAATATATGGACACTTACCTGTCCTGGAATCCAGCGTCATCCGCAGCAGAAAACGAGCAATCGCTCGTCACTCTGCTGCCCCCACCGCCATCCTCGGTGAGGGAACCAAGAAGTGAAGCCTTGCGGCTTCACTGCCCGGTTCCCTACGGTGCATGCGCGAGTCGCGCTGCGCCGTTCTGACTGGTCCTCCTGTGTTCTGGGAGCCGAGTGTCTCCCAGAACACTACGGGTATTCTGCGGGAAGTGACGTGCTTCCCGCAGATTTCCTGCAGAGAGAACTCCCGGAAGTGGGTGCAAATGCCTGTCTTAGACAGGTATCTGCACCCCCTCCCCCCTGAAAGGTGTCAATTGTGACACCGGAGGGGGGGAGGGTTCCGATGAGCGGAAGTTCCACTTTAGGGTGGAGCTCCGCTTTAATTCATTTTTGGTATTCAAAGCAGACGTAGAAATCACATTGAAAATCAACCCCCTAGCATTTCTGGCAGTGGCCATTTTTAGTAAGGGCAGATGATTCATGTAGCATTTACTTCCTGGAATCAATCTGCCTAAGATCTGGCATGCAGGCAGGAGGAGGTGCTTAGCTAAGAAACCCCTCCTGAAGACTCTTGGGATGTATGACAACATTTGCCTAGGCATGGCAACCAGGAAGTAACTGAAAAAAATGTAAACAAAAGTTTAAAACAAATAATTATGCTAGCTTTATCAATGTAAGCAGCCAATAGGAATTAAAAATGGTCAGTGTTGAGTGAGAGGGTGAAGTTCCGCTTTTAAGTGCAAGTCCACTTTTGTATCCAAATTTGAGGAACTTCCCCACTATGTTTGTGTAGCACCCTCCTAGCTGGAGCAGGTTGCTAGGTAAATTTCGTTTAGCTCTTCTGTAATCAGTGAAGCAAGGGTTGGTTGATCTAGCCTGCTCAGTGTTACACTGGTTGCTGGTCTGATTGCTTCCCCCCTGGAATGTTCTGGAAGTGCAGTGGGAGGGAGAATGGGAGAGCAGCTTGAATATTTAGGGAAACCCAGACAAATCCTTAGAGTTGTGCCCAGAAGGGGGCTGTACAGTCCATAAATAGTCTGGAGCACTACAGCAGGGGGCTTTTGGATCCTGGATAGCTTTGCTATCGGGAGTCCCCTGCTTTAGGGAGTTCTGCCCCTCGGTGCCGTCTGCTTGAGATGCAGCTCAGTTTGAGGTACCAGCCATGGCTTTTGCTTGGGGGGGGGGGGGCTTGATGGAAAGAGCGTTCAGTGGTTGGTGTTAGAGCCGGTTCACACATGGGCGTCTTTGGATTCGACTCCAAGTCGCCTCAGGTCGCGCTGGCTGAAGAAATCAATGTAAGTTAATGGAGCCGTCCTTATGCACACTACTGCAGTCGCTCCGACTTCAAAAAAGGTCCCTGTGCTACTTCAATCTGACTTCTAGGCAACCTGTAACCATTCATTTCAATGGGAGTCGCCTCCCACTGTCTTAATAGGAGCAACTCTCCAGGAAGAAAACATACATTTCTCAGGCAAACCTCTCCCTCCCTCCCCCTCCCTCCCACAGAGCTGATTCTTGTTTGATTGGCCACTGGAATGTCTCCTGTCCTGCAGGCAACTTGGAGTTGCCTTGTAAGTAGCTCCAGGTCGCGCTGTGATTCATTCTCAAGTCGTGTCTGAGTTGCCTCATAAAATCGTGCTGGAAGTCGTGTTGCCCCAGTGTGAACCGGCTCTTATTGTGAATCTCCCTCACTAAGAGAGCAGCTTGAATATTTATGTGGACCCAGCCAATCCCTGGGAAGGTGTGTCCAGAAGGGGGCAGGGCAGTTCATAAAGTGGGGCAAAAAAGTATTTAGTCAGCAACCAATTGTGCAAGTTCTCCCACTTAAAAAGATGAGAGAGGCCTTTAATTGTCATCATAGGTATACCTCAACTATGAGAGACAAAATGTGGAAACAAATCCAGACAATCACATTGTCTGATTTGGAATTTTTTTTTTTTCAAATTATGGTGGAAAATAAGTATTTGGTCAATATCAAAAGTTCATCTCAATACTTTGTTAAATATCCTTTGTTGGCAATGACGGAGGTTAAATGTTTTCTGTAAGTCTTCACAAAGTTGTCACACACTGTTGCTGGTATGTTGGCCCATTCCTCCATGCAGATCTCCTCTAGAGCAGTGATGTTTTGGGGCTGTCGCTGGGCAACACAGACTTTCAACTCCCTCCAAAGGTTTTCTATGGGGTTGAGATCTGGAGACTGGCTAGGCCACTCCAGGACCTTGAAATGCTTCTTACGAAGCCACTCCTTCGTTCCCCAGGCGGTGTGTTTGGGATCATTGTCATGCTGAAAGACCCAGCCACGTTTCATCTTCAATGCCCTTGCTGATGGGAGGAGGTTTGCACTCAAAATCTCACGACACATGGCCCCATTCATTCTTTCATGTACACGGATCAGTCGTCCTGTTCCCTTTGCAGAGAAACAGCCCCAAAGCATGATGTTTCCACCCCCATGCTTCATAGTATGTATGGTGTTCTTTAGTTGCCACTCAGCATTCTCTCTCCTCCAAACACGACGAGTTGTGTTTCTACCAAACCGTTCTACTTGACCATATGACATTCTCCCAATCTTCTTATGGATCATCCAAATGCTCTCTAGCAAACCTCAGACGGGCCCGGACATGTACTGGCTTAAGCAGGGGGACATGTCTGGCACTGCAGGATCTGAGTCCCTGGCGGCGTAGTGTGTTACTGATGGTAGCCTTTGTTACATTGGTCCCAGCTCTCTGCAGGTCATTCACTAGGTCCCCCCCGTGTGGTTCTGGGATTTTTGCTCACCGTTCTTGTGATCATTTTGACCCCACGGGATGAGATCTTGCGTGGAGCCCCAGATCGAGGGAGATTATACGTGGTCTTGTATGTCTTCCATTTTCTAATTATTGCTCCCACAGTTGATTTCTTCACACCAAGCTGCTTGCCTATTGCAGATTAAGTCTTCCCAGCCTGGTGCAGGTCTACAATTTTTTGTTTCTGGTGTCCTTCGACAGCTCTTTGGTCTTCACCATAGTGGAGTTTGGAGTGTGACTGTTTGAGGTTGTGGACAGGTGTCTTTTATACTGATAACAAGTTCAAACAGGTGCCATTAATACAGGTAATGAGTGGAGGGCAGAGGAACCTCTTAAAGAAGAAGATACAGGTCTGTGAGAGCCAGAAATCTTGCTTGTTTGTAGGTGACCAAATACTTATTTTCCACCATAATTTGCAAAAAAAAATATTTCCAAATCAGACAATGCGATTGTCTGGATTTGTTTCCACATTTTGTCTCTCATAGTTGAGGTATACCTATGATGACAATTACAAGCCTCTCTAATTTTTTTAAGTGGGCGAACTTGCACAATTGGTGGCTGCCCCACTGTAAATAGTCGTGAGCACTAGAACAGGGGGCTTTTGCATCCTGTGTAGCCTTGCTTGAGGAGTTCTGCCCCTTGGTGCAGTCTGCTTGAGACACTGCTGAGTTCAAGGTACCAGCCATGGCTTTTGCTTAGGGGCTCTCTCCCTAATGTCTTGGGTTTCCTGTGTTTTGTTTTGGTCTAGAGAAGCACTCTGGAGGATGCCAGGTAGAAGCTGGATGGAGACTGGTCTAGTGGTTGGCGTTATCGTTAGTCTGCGTCTCCCTCACTAAGAGAGCAGCTTGAATATATATGGTGACCCAGCCAATCCCTGGAGATGTGTGTCCAGAAGGGGGCCAGACAGTCCATAGTTAGTCTGGAGCACTAGATCAGTGGGCTATTGGATCCTGGGTAGCCTTGCATGAGGAGTCCCCTGTCGGGGCAATTTTTCCCCTCAAGGCAGTCTGCTGGGGATGCTGCCGAGAGTTCATTCAGGTCCTTTGGCTGGTGGGGGGGCTGGGGTTTTCCTGTTTTTGGTGTGGAGGAGCACTTTGGAGGATACCAGATAGAGGCTGGTTATAAGAGGGTCCAGTGGTTGGCAATAGCCTGAGTCTGTCTCCCTCACTAAGGAGCACTCAGTGGATATCAGAAGGTGCCAGCTGATGATCCTGAGGCCTGTGAGTACTGACCTATGTTCTATGCCTCAGAGACTGCATGTAGTTCTCAGAATTACACAGAAGCTGTATACTCCGCCAGTATAGGGAGAAGAGTTTTCATTTACTTCCGTTCCTTTGGGGTATCCCATGCCTTCCCATACCTATTAAAGTTCTGCTCAGTTTCATCGTGGGCCGCATCAGCATTATGATTGCCCTCAAAAGGGCCAGTTGTATCTGTAAGATTAGATGTCCAGAGCATCCCCTCCCCTTTACATTAGCTGTCAAGAGCCACCCCACCATCAGAAGTTGAGTCCCCCACTCTCCCTTACATCACAGTGCATCCCCCTTTCCTTATGCTGCTGCTGGGAGGAAGCTGGATGCATTGCTTGAAAGCAGAACAAAAGGGTCTGGAGTAGGACCAGAGGAGGGCTGGAGCTCTACTGCAGCAGAGGTGCGAGGACCACATGAGATGGCCTGTAGGGCCGGATTCGGCCCACGGGCCTTGTGTTTGACACCTTTGCCATAGACACTTTGAGCCAGAGAGAGAAGAAAATGCTGTGTGCCTTTCTGTGTTCTAAGTGGGGATACAGTGCCTTGCAAACTTATTCACCCTCTTGGCTTTTTACAAATTTTGTGACATTACAGCCTTTAGTTCAATGTTTTTTTAATCTGAATTATATGTGATGAATCCGAACACAATAGTCTAAGTTGGTGAAGATAATTAGAAAAATATATACATAAAACTATTTTTCAGAAATCAAAAAAATTATAATTGGCATGTGCGTATGTATTCACCCCCTTTGTTATGAAGCCCATAAAAAGCTCTGGTGCAACTAATTACCTTCAGAAGTCACATAATTAGTGAAATTATGTCCACCTGTGTGCAATCTAAGTGTCACACGATCTGTCATTACATATACACAACCCTAGAGGCTGCAATACCTAAGCAAGAGGCACCACTAACCAAACACTGCCATGAAGACCAAGGAACTCTCCAAACAAGTAAGGGACAATGTTGTTGAGAAGTACAAGTCAGGGTTAGGTTATAAAAAAATATCCAAATCTTTGATGATCCCTAGGAGCCCCATCCAATCTATCATAACCAAATGGAAAGAACATGGCACAACAGCAAACCTGCCAAGAGACGGCCGCACACCAAAACTCATGGACCGGGCAAGGAGGGCATTAATCAGAGAGGCACCACAGACACCTAAGGTAACCCTGGAGGAGCTGCAGAGTTCCACAGCAGAGACTGGAGTATCTGTACATAGGACGACAATAAGCCGTACGCTCCATAGAGTTGGGCTTTATGGCAGAGTGGCCAGAAGAAAGCCATTACTTTCAGCAAAAAACAAAATTGCAAACCATCCAATAGCCAGTGGTTGAAAACCCTCACATATACTCTATGAAGTGACTAACCTCATATGATACACCAAAATGAAACAAATCCCCCTGTATGAGTTGTACCTGTTTTATCTGCAGCCATGCATACGTTGTACCTGTTTGTCTGCAGCCCTCCATAAATTGTACCTGTTTGTCTGGGCCCACTATTCTCTGTAGCCGTTCAGAGTCCAGAATTTACACAGGATCTCTAAGCTTTGAAAAGCAGGGGGTAGGGATCTAAAGTCTCGCAGTGCAGATTTTCAGTGGGGGGGGCCCTAATTGAAGGGGAGTGAAACCTCCCTTCTGTCCTCTCAGTACACAGGAATGATGCATAGCTGTGGCTATGAATCAGATGCCTGCCCCTTCACTTTTTTTATTTCTTGATGTCAGGAAAACCTGTCAAAGGTGACTTGTGTTGATAGTGGAGCAACGAGACAGCAGACAGAAATTACATTTTTTTTTTTTTTAATAGGGTATATTTTTATTTATTTTAATTGTTTCACAAATACAGAAATATACAGAATACCAAATTTGAACACTGTAAAGGGAACGGAGAAAAAAAAATGTGACCATAAGTCCACTTGATACACTACCACCATTCAGATCATAGATGCATGTTCGCTGATTTCCATCAGTACATATTATACAATCCAGTGCATGAAATTGCAATGGGAGAATCAAGATAACACTTAATAGCTTCATATCATGAGATACAGCCTTGTATCCTGTTAATCTGGTGGTTCTATGGCTTGTGTATTTAGCCAGGGGGACCAGACCTTTTCAAATCTCTTAGTACAGCCTTGGGCTTCGTATGTTAGAACTTGATGAATAAGTCTTAAAGGTCATTAGGTTAAAGTGGGAGCAGTTTGTGATCTCCACTGAGTAATTCTAGTTTTCTTAGCATGATAAAATGATAAACGGAGAAGAGGTTTTATGCAATTGGGCAGGGCAATCTAGTCTAGGTACCCCAATAGACACCGGAATAAAGAATACATATACTAGGTAGTTGGAGCACCTAACCAATAAAATTAACAACTGTAGACCAGAAGGCGCTTATAACACGGCAGTCACACTTCACATGGTAAAATGTACCATCCGATCCTAAATCATTTTATTTTATTAATTTATGTAAAACCTTTAAACCCCCCTCCAAAAAAAAAAGACCTGTTTGCTGTAACTGCTTAAAAAGTGTGGCTCTGTTGTGCCTCCATCCATAGAGGGGACCTCCTAGTACTGGCTGGATCACCCGCTGCAAATAAAGAATAAGGCTTAAAAGAAAACTAGTGCAGCCAAATATTGGTAAGCTGCAGATTAATGTAAGTAAACTGGTAATGCCGGTTATGTTCCCTGTGGATTTTCTGAACGTTTGTCTGTAAATCTGCCTAGACTTCAGAATAAATACTGAAAACTGAGTGCCAAATGTTTGCAAGTCCCTGATACTCAACTGGAGATAATAATTTGATAATAGGAAGATATGCCGTGTTCAGTGCGTTTCGGAACCAAATAATACCCATTTGCCAGGGCTCGAATAATAAAACCAAAATATCTATTGACCAATCTGTGCCCCCCCCCCCCAAAGATTTGAGAATTGTGTCAGTAACCCCCCCCCCCCCCCCCAACAAAAAGTTGGGCTAATCTGCATGCTTGTCCCCTAAGCATAAATTCCCCCTTTTCCCAGCACAAATACACCCCCTGCTGAAATCACTCCTCCCAGCCAAAATCCCCCCCCCACAAAAAAAGAACCCCATCTAGCACAAATGCTCTACCCCTTAAATTTCCCCACAGAGTACACATCCTCTCCCCAGTACAAATTCCCCTCCTAGCACAAAATACCCCCCAATCATCCCTACTACCCTACTAGCACAAAGTTTTCCCTCCTACCACACTTCCTCTTCCCCATATCACTTCTACAACAAACCCCCAAAATTGCCCCTCCCAACACAAACCCCCCATCACTCACCACTCCTAGCACTCCCCCAAATTTCCCTTACCTAGAACAATTTTTACCCCCTGCCACCCCCTACCACAGTGCCCAGGACAGCCACGCTTTGTCCTGGCCCTGCATGTGATTAATGTGCTGGTGTCGGGGTTCTTAATTGCCATTACAATTTGTTCTATAAACATTTTACACTTGCATTAGGCATATGTACTTGTTTGTGCCTATGAAAGAGGCATAGGGAGACCTTCGCTGGCATTCCTGGTGCCCACCTACCCTACCCATCTGATCGACTCTGAGAACATTTGTGTAGGGAATGTCAAAGTTGGAGAAGGGCCTACAGACATTTGGTCTTTCTCCAATTTGTCTATAAACGGCTGGATTGGACAAATTTTTGTTTTTTAACCTGTAGATGCCTAGACCAATGGGGACGTGGCATGCTTTTAATATGGTGGGGGTTCACAAGACACTCTGGCAGAGCCTGGTGGTGTATTTGAATTTTTAGATGGAAGCCAGCTTGTGTTTTTTAGCTTCACTGATCCTTTTTAATGTACACTCACATTCTGTAGTTCATGGTAATGCTGAGGATGTGGAATGTGGCCTTATGACTCAATATATCCAGCCAGCTGTTAAATGGAGAAACGGCTATAGAACTGGCTTTCTTTCAAAATACACAGGTGATCTGAAGGAAGGAAAATCCTAAAACGTATTTCTTTCTTTGTTGTCGCAAAGCTCCCGGTTATACGGCTATCTCCTCTGTTTCCTATTTTATGAAAGGTCTTCTGAATTGTTTAACCCATTTGCATTAAAAAGCACCTCTGGCCATGAAAGCATATTTCCACAAACTGCGGAAATGTGAGATTTTCAGAATTGAACATTTCCCAAAATAAATCATTAAGGACTGTTGACTGTATTATTAAAGTAGAACTATAGACAAAACATTTTTTTTTCATTTTGGGTAGATTAAGGGAGGGGTATAACCCCTGTCATTTTTTTTTCCGCCATCTGTGTCCCATTGGGGAGATTTCAATTAATTTCCTGTCCCATAGCCAAACAGGAAGTGAGAAGAAATCTCTGCAAATTAAGGGTATTTCTTGGGGACCCCAGGTCACCAGAACTAGTCCCTATTGGAAGATTACCCCTCTATTACTTTTCTGGGGTCAACTCAAAATTTGGGATTTTCTTTTACTTTCAACAATATTGGTAAACAGGGCAAATAGAGAAGGTGAATCTCCTTAATGGGGTCACAGACAGCAATTAAAGCTGCCAGGGGTTCTAATCCCTCTCCACTCTCTGCAAAACCCAAAAAATATTTTTTTTTGCCTTGAGTTATACTTTAAGTCAAACTTTTGCTTAACATATAGCAACATTTTGTTAGCAGCACTAGGGGGCAAATGCCATTTGGTAAAATTTTTTGTAGCCAGGGCCCCAACCCCTAGAGGCCTAATGGTGACCTCCGGAGTCAGGGAGAGCTGACTTCCTTCTTTGTAGAGTGGGTTACCAGGCATTTTGGGTGAGGTGCAAGAAGAAATTCTGGGCGCCAGTCACTTTTTGAATGCGAACAAAGATTTATTGTCTCTTAACAAGAACTGAGGGAGAGAGGGTTAGGGCGGGAGAGAGGGTTAGGGCCCGGACACCCTTGGGTAGATGCAATGCTGGCAACTTCTAGCATTATAGCACTTCTATAGGTAGACAGCTATACAGTGGAAAGCCTCCAGCCGGATAACACTTCTGTATAGGTAGGACCGCTGTCTAGAAGGTAGTTGTATGTAACTCTTCTCTTCTGCTTTTCCTGCTCCTGGATAGGCCTCAGGCAGCTTAGCAGCCCGGGGTGACATAACACATGTCCACCTAGACAGCCGTCCAGGTAGCACAGAACCCCGATCACTGACTCCACCCAAATAAATAGGCTCTCCCAACAGGCCAAGGGACTAAAGAAACCCCTACCAATTGGCTGAGACACCCCATCCATTCATACTCTGACTGTGCGAAGCCCCCTGTCATTCTAATGTCACCAGCCACGGTGCCATCTAGTGACAGAAGAGAAAAGGTGCAGCCATTCCAGAATTAGAGGGGACTCAATTGATCTATCAATTAGCCAGGAAAATTACCACCTGGCAAACTAACTTTATTAGCAACCCTGCCTAAACACCAGGGTGCTACATGTAAATGTAATAAGTTTACTAACAATATATAATCTTTTATACTGTCTTTTCTTTGTATAGGCAACTTGTTTTATTATTATTAGAATACTGGATTTATCTATCTCAAAGAGTTTGAAAAGCACTTTAAAATATAAAAGGGAGACAGTACAGTTACAATACAATAAAATACAAGAGGGCCCTGCTCCTGAGAGTTTACAGTATAATGGGGAAGGGCAAGAGGTACAAAAGTGAATAGCTGTGAGGGATGAGCTGATGGAGAAATTAAAATTTCAGTTGTTAGGTGGAGGTGGGATAGACTTCCATGAATGAGTTTTCAGGGAAGCTAAAACAAAAGCTGGCTTCCATCTAAAACTCTTCCATTTTATTTTTTATGGTCCGTTGCGGGCTTTGAAAAGTTTACTGAGAAAAAGTGTTCCCCACAATCTTCCTGTGTTCTTAATGCTACTCGAGTGCTCAGTACCATCATATGTTTAGCTGGGGCAGGGCTTTAGGGCATTTCCCTTGGATGATGGATTCACATTTGGCAAAATGTCTTGGGAAGTCTGAGCTGGTTGTTGATATAATAAGTAGGGTCTTACATTTTTAACACAGCCATTGGAGCTTTGGGTAAAAAAAAAACACCTGGGAGTATAGCGCATTAAAAATTATGGCAGCCTGGTTGTTCAGGATATTGGATGCCAGTTACTGTCCTTCAGACTTTGGGGGGAGATCAGACTGTGGCTATTGAGAGTAGAAAATGTCTCAGGCTTGGTGGTCATTGGGAGTAAAAAAAAATGACATAGTGCCTTTGGTCAGTAGGAGGAAGAATAGTGCCCCATCAAGGGTGTCTGTGGGAGTGCCCCGTTGTTTGTGTCAGTGGAAGAAATGGTTCCATATTGTTGGTGCCATTAGGAGAAAAAGGACCCCATTGTTCCCAGGAGTAGTGCACTATTGGTATTAGTAGAAGGAATAGTGCCCCACTGTTGGTGTCAGGGTGGGAGAATGGTGCCTCATCATTGGTGCCAGTGGAGGGGAATAGTGCCTTGTATCAGTGGGAGGGGAACCGTGCCCCAAGGGCCGAATAAAGGCCAGCTAAGGGCCACAGTTTGGATACCACTGCCCTAGACCTGTGGTTCTCAACCTTTTGTCAAATGCCCCAACATAAAAAAAAAAAAATGTATACTCATTGATGCTAGGATTATGTAGAGTATACAGTGCAGCATTTAGGACTATCTAATGTACAACATACCTAGTGTAGTGCAGCAGAGCGCAGAGTGCAGGGGTCAGGACTGTTTAATTGCAAAGCTTGCAGTGGTCAGGAGTAAATGACCTCTTATATTGGTGGTCAGTGTGCTACATTCGCTCAGCGTGCCCCCTTGTGCTGGTGGCCAGTGTGCCCCCTGACTATTGTAAACTCAGGGCACCACCGAGCATCAGATGTGAGGCATAAAAGGATGTAGGTCTCTGCAACCCACCCTCCTTGGCTGTAGCCGAGCAGTTGAAAATCCTGTCCTATGCCATTTATTCAGTGTAGTTGTATAACTGTGCATATCCCTAGTTCAATATTGCATATTGCAGCTTAATAAGGAGAACTCTAATGCCTTGTACACACAATCAGATTTTCCGATTAAAAAAGTCCGACGCAGTCCGTTGGAGTTTTTTCATCGGAAATTCCGACCGTGTGTGGAGTCCGTTGGAGTTTTTTCATCGGAATTTTCAAATAGAACCTGTTATATTTTTTCCGATGAAATTCCGTCGGAATTCAGATGGAAGTTTGATCGGAAAAAGGTCAGATCGTGTGTACGGGACATAAGAGTTGCCCTAAAGAAACCAACCTTTGCATGCCTCCTTACTCTGGCGTGTCCCCTGATTATTGTGAACCCAGGGCACCAAAAAGCATCAGATGTGAGGCGCAGAGGTCACAGTTCTCTCCTCCTTAGCTGCAGCCCAGCAGTTGAAAATCCCACCCTAGACCATTTATTCAGTGTAGTTGTGCAATTGTGCATATTCCTTGCCATAAAGAAACCAACCTTTTCAAGTGGTGCAATGAATCCTTGTATCTCTTGAGATGATCAGGGCAAAAGGATTTACATTACCCATATAAATTGTGCCTAAGAAACAAACCATGGGGTATCAAGTTGTAGTTAAAATGTTTACTTACCCCCTGTATTCTCTTTTTAGATGGCGAGAAGCAGGAAACGTTGATGCACTTTGCTGCAAGGCTGGGCCTTTGCCATTTGTCAAAATTTCTTCTGGATCAACCAGGAGGGAAAACAGCTTTGACTATTTCCAACAGCGACGGCGCAACACCTGCAAGACTGGCCATTGAACGAGGCTTCAGGGAACTGGTTCAGCTGTTCTCAGAGTACGTATATGGTTTGAATTTTTCTTGTGATCATACATATTCACTTTAGTTAAAATAATGTAAACGGAAACCAGAATTATATTTTACTCAATTTAGGGAATTATTGTGTCCAAATTAGTTTTGTAAGGTGCAGTTATTTATGTTTCTGATAGATACCAGTCAAACAGATCTGGTGTGTTGGCAAAACATTTTATACCTCCGACTGCATATACTTTCTTTTTCAGTGTCACTTCTAGTCAGGCTTGGAACTGGGAATCTTCAACGTCTTGCATCGGTTTTAGGGAAGCTACTCGGCTTCTATCAAACCTGATTATATTCAAATAGTCCAGATAAATACAGACAACTTAAACCCCTTCACCCCTAAGGGTAAAGCAAATATTAATGCCCAAGCACAACTTTGACATGTGTTCGTAAAACTGTACATATCATCACAACTACTTTGTGCATCCAGGTAGATTACTGTATATACTCGAGTATAAGCCGAGTTTTTCAGCACATTTTTTTGTCCTGAAAATGCCCCCCTCAGCTTATACCCGAGTCACCTTTTTGCGCCTGATCTCCCGAAATTTGGGGACCCGGTACCGGCTGGCCGTTGGTCCTCTAAACCCCAAACTTGGCACACATGTAGCCCCACTCTTTCTCTACAAGTGTGCAAAGTTTGTTGTCCAGGGGACCTACGACTGGGGAGCACCACATTTTTCAAAGCCGGGCCCCCTTCCATAGACTCCCATGTTAAACGGTAATTTCTATGGTAAATTTGGGGACCCGGTACCGGCCGGTAGTAGGTCCTCTGGATCCGAATCTTGGCACACATGTAGCCCCATTTCTCCTCTATACGTGTGCAAAGGTTTTTGTCTGGGCGACCTACAGGCAAGGAGCACTGATTTTTCAAAGCCAGGCACCCTTCCATAGACTCCCATGTTAAACATCAGTCTAGTCATGTACACAGTGAGGCATGGGCACAGTGAGGCATGTATATGGACACAATGAGGCACAGTGAGGCATGCAGATGGAGACCCTAGGCTTATACTCGAGTCAATACGTTTTCCCAGTTTTTTTGTGGTAAAATTGGGTGCCTCGGCTTATATTCGGGTCGGCTTATACTCGAGTATATACGGTATACCTTGTTTGTTAAGGACAAATTGGGCTTTCATTTGTTGGTAAATGGTAATGGCCCAAAATTAACCACTTCACACAAATACGTCAGTATTTTGACCTTAAATACTGGGGTTATGGCAGCAGCTAGCTGCCATAACCCCAGTATTTTCAGGAATGGCGTGTGTAGGGCTGGGAAAAAATCGATTGGATTTAAAAATCGAGTTGGTAGGTCGAATCGATTCATATTTAAAAAAAAAAACGATTTTTTGGGATTTTTCCCCCAGGACCGGTGCTAAGAATCCTCCTATTACCGGGTGGAGATCCTTACAAATGACCCTCCTGTCTTGATGGCCTCTCCGGGTTGTAAAGGGGAGAAGTCAGTGAGCCGCGATCCCGGGAAAGGGCTGCGAGGCTGGCCGTCGCGGACTAGGCCGAAGCCGCAGCCTTGCCTTTAAAAATCCTGCCCGCTGCTCCTCAGGACCGGCGCTAGAGTCCTCCTGCTACCGGGTGCGGACCCTCACAACTGCCCTCCTGTGTCCCTCCTGCCTTGGTGGCCTCTCCGGGGTGTGCAGGGGAGAAGTCAATCTGCCACGATCCTGGAAAAAGGCAGCGAGGCCGGCCGTCGCGGACTAGGCCGAAAGCCGCAGCCTCACCTAAAAACTCCTGCCCGCAGCTCCTCAGGACCGGCGCGGTGTCCATAAAAAAAAAAGTTTTTTTTAGGGGGAAAAATCGCCCAGCTCTAGGCGTGCGGTTCTCTTTAAGATAAAAGTGGTCTCTGTGGCAGATTCGCCGCAAGATCACTTATCGGGGGGCTTCGCTTCTTGGCACGAGCTCGACCGGGGCGTTTAAAAAAGAAATAAAAATTTCTTATTTATTTTACCTTTTTTTTTTTTTTTTTTTTATGTTTACACTGTCCTTCTTTTAGAAAAAATAAAACATTTGGGTCACTTTGATGCCTATTACAAGGAATGTAAACATCCATTGTAATAGGAAAAAAAAGCATGACAGGACCTCCTGAAATGTGAGATCTGGGGTCAAATCTATTTCCAAAATATACTAAACTTGACTTCTGACCCTGACTTGACTTGACCCAAACACTAAGGGCCCTTTCACACATACGAATCCCGTGAAGATCCATTCCTTTAACATCCGCTTGCTCAGCTGGGATCGCTCCGTTGTTCCCCGCTGAGCCGGCGGATGACAGGGCGGTCCCCGCACACTGTGCAGGGACCACCCTGTCAGACCTCCGCTCTCCTCTATGGGGGAATCGGATAAACACGGACCGTGTTCTTCCGTCTGCAGAAATGGAGCATTGCGGAGACTGATGAGATCGGATGTCAACGGATGTTCATACGCTATCCAATAGGGATACATGTATGTCCGTTTTTCATTTAAAAATGGATGGATGAAAAACGGACATACGGTCCGCATGTGTGAAAGGGCCCTGACACTGTCCTAGATCAAAATTATTCCTAGGTATTTTTTATTATTATTTACTATGCAAGTCATAAGCAGCAGCAGCAATAATGCTGAATTGCACAAATGTGTTTTATTTTAACAGTTTACTCAAGGAATGTTGTGCAAACTTTTGGGGGTATTCCAAAGCATTGACCATGCCTCACAAGTTAATAAAAAAAAAATGATTGGTTCATCGTGTATGTGTTGCTGATCTTCTGACTTGTGCTACTTGTAGGTATTCAGAGTGGCTTTAGGTATCTGCTCTTATGATATTTATCCATCGGAAAAGACATTGGCCTTTTAGTCAAAAGACTAAAATGGGACTGAAACTAAAATGCCATTTTAGTCAAGATTAAGACTAAAACTAAATTGAAATATTACTTCGAAATGAACACTGATCTGTAGTGCATGTTCATACCTCAATACCATAAAATAACATTTGATTTTTCACTCCAGCAGTATATGAGTTTGGAAATTGTAGAGAAATGTTAACTAATGCATTACAATTTAATTACACTCATTAGATTTTATATGACTAAAATGGGTTTTAGTCGACTAAAGTGTACTGGAGATTTAGTCGACTAAATACAACTAAAACTAAAACAATTGCAGAAGACTAAAATGGGACTAAAACTAATGTCATTTTAGTCCCAAGACTAAAACTAAATCGAAATTTGCTGCCAAAATTAACACTGGATTTAACCACATCCTATACTTATTGTCTAAAAGTACAGGAAACAAAATGGAGTTTGTTTACCGCGTAGTTCCAGCCTGATCTATTGATTGCATGTTGATAAAAATATAGAGGGTTCAATAGTTTATGAAGGAGGGCTGATAAATGGTGGTATTTTATTTTAAATAAAACATTTACCTTGACAGTAAAAAGAAATAAAATAGATCTGTCATTCCACCTTATCTCAGGTACATGAGCAATGGATGGCTAATATGGTGATGAGTATGTGTTACGCAAACATGTTGGAAAACTTGTGTCACATCTGTTTGGAAAAATATGGTGCATAAGCACGTATGACATGCTTTGTATTTGGTATGTTTCTCAAGCCAATAAAAATGATTGAAAAGGAAAACATAGAACTGGGTGTTTGACTTCTACATGATGGCTGTTGCATTGGTAGGGTTCTGTAGTAACGGAGGCTGTGAGTGGGTTTATAATAAACTGTCAATGTTTTGGCTTCTGGAAGTGTGCACATTCTCTCCCTTTTCCCAGGAGCACACACACCATATTCACAGCACCCACAGGATCTGGAGGACGGACTGACCGTAACGCTATAAGTGCCAAGTGCATAGGATTATTTCCCCAGGAAGTTCTGTAGACACCCAGTGTTGAGGGTCCTCTCCCAGGTCTCCTGATGTTTAAAGTAAATCTTTCTCTGGAAGATGACCTGAATCTACAACATGCACCGGGGAGGAGGTGATGTCACCAAAGGGAGGAATAAGTTGGAGACAAACACAGAGCAGACAGAGAACCCAAGAACTTTAGGCTCAGTCTCTTTTCTCAGCATGTGCCTACAAGGGTGATGGGTGTGCCCCATAAAGCTCAAACACATGTGTGTCTACATATATAGGACCCTGGCACATTGATCTCGCTGCTGGCACAATGAAAGAGAAGAGCGTAAACGCTTCTCTCATGGCAGAGCCGGTGAGAGGGAGATCTTTCCCATTTCCTGCCAGAGTGATAATATTAATGTGCATGGGGTGATTCGGGTGTGCCCAGGCACACCCGACAGACCCTGTGCGCACGCCTATGGAGACAGGGGAGGCACAGCGACGGGGTTAGAAGGGGCAGTTGGATTATTGGAGGAGTATGCACTGACGGGGTGCCTATATTATCGGTCTCAAATTGCACGTGGTATTTTGTATTTCAGGGTGAAAGGGTTTGATATGTTAGTGTGTATAAATAGTTAAGACTTGGTCAGTCAGTAAGAGCCCCTTCACACTGACAGCGCCAGGGCATCCGTGGGAAAGCACAGCTAGTTTTAGCGACGCTTTACCGTCGCCGTAGAGGTGCTTTTCGGCCGCTAGCAGGGCGCTTTTAACCCCTGCTAGCGGCCGATAAAGGGTTAAAAGCACCGCTACTGAGGCACTTTGCAGGCGCTTTTAACCCTTTACTCATTCCACTAAGACTAGGAGTCTTAGTGGAAAGCAATGCTGTGTATATAATGCAGGCTATATATGTGTTACTTTTATCTTGGTTTTGGAAGTTTTCCACCACCTTTTGATTGGAAAAAGTGATTTCTCTTATCGTCCATGGACTGACACAGCTGGATGCTGTAAACGTGTGGTATATGTCCCTGCTCGCAGGAGAAGATCTAGGCAGAATGTTAGATGTTAGAAACATACATTCTAGAACAAACAAGAGCTGAACAGCCCCGCCCAGGGGGGCGGTCCCTCCGGACATTACCCTCCAGTTTTTTTCTGCCTAGCAGAAGGAGAAGACGTGGCTCTCTCAGGAGCCAGTCTCCTGGAAGATTTTACTTTTAAATTTTATTCCTTTTGGGAATTTTATTTTATTTTTGAGACCTTCAATCAACTGTCGGCTGGGCAACAGGTTGGGTACACTGGTATCCTCGTAGTCTTCCCTGTCCGAACATCGAGCGTGCTGATCCTCGCCTTGTGTGCGTGAGACTCAGTTCACGACATACCCCATGACTCCAGGGGTGGCCGGGTTGCTTTCATGCTCCCGCGGTCCTCAAGATTGAACAATATCTGACTGACGGTATCTTTCGCAGTGGACCGGGCCGAACCCCTACGCGGTACTGCTCTGTGATAGGTCTGTCTGAAACAAGCCAGTGGGTCCCTAAAAGGGACGGGTAAGTAGTCTCTCCTACTGCAGGTGAGTACATGCTGGCTGTGTTTCTTTATATGGGGGGGTTTCTCCCTGTCTCCCCCCTGTTATGCTGCTCTCTGCACCCTGTACTGGTGCTGTGCTGTGGGGGTGCTTGGGGGTCACTCTGGCCTGGCTGGGCGCTCATGTCTGTAGTGGGTTCTGGAGAGAGGGGCAGTTTTTCTGGTGTGTGAGGTGATATTGCGCGCGCATTAGCGCTGTTTGAGGTGGTTGTTGCGTGCGCCATTAGAGCTTTGAATTTTGCGCTCGGCGGCCATCTTGGCGTGGTTCAATGGCGCATTTATAGCTGCGGTCGGTGGCCATTTTCTTGTAGCCGCCGCGCATTTACTTTCGGTTTCGGCCTCAAGCGGCAGCGCTGCGGCGCGAATCTCCTCACAGATTCTTCACTCTCCTCAGGTACATTGGTACGCCGATCTACTTCGGCTAGTCGCAGACGTTCCTTGGCGACTGCCTATTGGGGTGGACCTTCTGTCTCATGATCCCATACTTCATCCTGCTTGACAGTCCTTGGCTTTAATGGCATGGCTGTTTAAAGCCAGGTGCTGAAGGACCGAGGTCTCTCAGATTCGGTCATATCTTCTATGTTGTTGGCACGGGAATCTTCCTCCAGAAAGATATATCGCTGTACCTGGAAGGCTTACATCGCTATGTGCGAGGAACTTGATTGGCGTCCTCGGACGTATTCCGTTCCCAGGATTTTGCTGTTCTTACAGCGTGGTGTGATCCAAAAGCTGGCCTTGCATACCATTAAGGGTCGGATTTCGGCCGGGCTGTCTTTTTCAACGACCACTACCGGGCCATTCCTTGATTAGCACCTTTTTGTGCAGGGGGTTCGCCATGTGATCCCCCCTGTCAAGCCTCCTCTCCCTACTTGGGATCTGAATTTGATGCATCTCGGTTCTCCAAGAACATTCCTTTGAGAATATCAGAGAGATTCCTCTCTTGACCTTGTCCCGGAAGGTGGCCTTCTTAGTGGCCATTACTTCGGTTAGATGGGTGTCTGAGTTGGCGGCCTTGTCCTGCAAGTCGCCTTACTTGGTCATCCATAAGGATATGGCGGTGTTGCGCCCACGACCGTCCTTCTTTTCAAAAGATGGTCTCGGCCTTTCACCTTAAGGAGGACATTGTTCTTCCATCCTTGTGTCCTCACCCATCGCATCAGTTTGCGTTTCTTACATTAAGATGGGTAAAAGCCTTACAGGTGTACCTGTCTGCTACTGTTTCCATTCGGAAATCTGTGTCTGGTCCAAAAAGGGGCCGAGCGGTGTCTGCCACCGTCTCTAGGTGGATCAGGCAAACCATCATACAGGCCTATGCCTTTAAGGGGCGGGCGCCTCCCTTTCCGGTTGCGGCGCATTCCACCAAGGCAATTGGTGCTTCCTGGGCCTTCCGACATCAAGCGTCGGTTGCACAAGTGTGCAAGGCGACGATCTGGTCGTCCGTTCATACCTTTTCAAAATTTTATAAGGTTGATGTGGCTGCATCTTCGGATGCTCCCTTCGGCCGCAAAGCATTGCAGGCCGCTGTTTAATGTTGCAACTCCTCTGTTGAGGAGCTCTGCTTGTTTGGAGTGAAGTTTTGGTTGTTCCTTTACTACTGCTCCCACCCTTCTGATACTGCTTTGGGACGTCCCACACGTTTACAGTATCCAGCTGTGTCAGTCCATGGACGATAAGAGAAAATCGGATTTTTGTACTCACCATAAAATCCGTTTCTCTGACGTCCATGGACTGACACAGCACCCACCCTTCCTTTTAAGGTTTGTACTGCTTTGTTACGAACTGAGGCTGCTAGCTGCAGGTGGGAGGGTAATGTCCGGAGGGACCGCCCCCTGGGCGGGGCTGTTCAGCTCTGGTTTGTTCTAGAATGTATGTTTCTAACATTCTGCCTAGATCTTCTCCTGTGAGCAGGGACATATACCCACACGTTTACAGTATCCAGCTGTGTCAGTCCATGGACGTCAGAGAAACAGATTTTACGATGAGTACAAAAATCCTATTTTCAAAGTAATCTGACACCTACGGCACAGGTTGTTTAGTTCAGGCAGACCCAAGTTTTTTTTATATTATCACCGCTTGTCGACTGCCCTATAGCAGATTTACTGCTACAGGGCGGCCGTGCTGCGCAGAATCACGTGTGTATATATATAAGTAATTCTGCACTTCTGGGTAGGGGACACGCACGCTGCTTCTGCTGTGATTTATCACAGCGGAAGCCGATCGGCGGGTGCTGGGCAATGGATGTCTGCCAGCACCCACCGATCGTTGGGAAAACACACATAACGGAGCTCTGCATATGTGAACAAGGCAGAGCTCCATACTGAGGGGGTGGAGATGGATTTTTTCAGTGAATATAATCCATTACTTCGCATAGTTAAAGCACCTCACATAGTACACACAAACACTGGCTAGGCACACATTTAACACTTTGATCTCCCTAGCTGTATAACCCCTCTCCAGCGTCATTTGTACAGTGACAGTGCATATTTTTAGCAGTGTCAGAATGTCCGCTGTAATATCGCAATAAGTCGCTGATCGCCGCCATTACTAGTAATAAATACAAAATTCCAGTATATATCCAATTGTTTTGTAGATGCTATAACTTTTGCACAAACCAATCAATATACGCTTATTGGATTTTTTTTTTTTTTTTTTTTAAATGTGTAGTAGAATACATATTGGCCTAAATTGGGCTTTAACCACTTGACCTCTAAAAAATTTACCCCTTCCTGACAGGCCATTTTTTGCGATACGGCACTGCGCTACTTTAACTAACAATTGCGCGGTCATGCAACGATGTACCCAAATAAAATGTGTCATTGTTTTCCCACAAATAGAGCTTTCTTTTGGTAGGATCTGATTTTTTTGCACTATAAACAAATATATATTTTACTTTCTGCTATAATGCATATTAAATAAAAACACAAAAAAATAAGTTATTTCATCAATTCAATTAATGAAGATAATAGATTTTTTTAAATGTTTTTATTTGATATATATTCTAGCAGAAAGTAAACAAAATACCGAATATACTTGAGTATAAGCCGACCCAAGTATAAGCCGAGTCACCTAATTTTACCACAAAAAACTGGGAAAACGTATTGACTCGAGTATAAGCCTAGGGTGAGAATGCAGCAGCTACTGTAAGCGGAAAAGAGGGTAAACAATGCCCATTTGCACGCCTCACTGTGCCCATTGCAGCCTCACTGTGCCCATTGCAGCCTCACTATGCCCATTGCAGCGTACCTGAAATTCTTGACAGGCTGCGCTGTGGGCGTCCATTTTTTAAAACTCGCGGCTTCCTCCTGGTCCTGTCCCGATAGGCGTTTGACACTGTGTTCAGTGTTCTGCCAATCAGGGACGTTCTTTCATCCTCGGACAAGAGAAGGTCCGTGATAGGCGGGAACACTGAACACAGTGTCTGCTGGGAAACGAAATCCGAGGATGAGAGGACCTCCGTGATAGGTGGTAGCAAAACACAGTGTCAAACGCCTATCACGGAACGGGACGGGACCAGGAGGAAGCCGCGAGTTTTATAAAAAAAGGACGCCCAAGGTACACTGGCTCGAGTATAAGCCGAGAGGGGTATTTTCAGCCCTAAATAAAGGGCTGAAAAACTCTGCTTATACTCGAGTATATACGGTATATATATATATTTTTTTTTTCAAAATAGATTTTTTTTTTGTGTTTATTGTTTAGAGCACAAAAAAAAAAAACACACAGTGGTGATCAGATACTACCAATAGAAAGCTCTATTTGTGGGAAAACAATGACCTACATTTTATTTGGGTACAGCGTTGCATGACCGCGCAATTGTCAGTTAAAGTAGGGCAGTGCCGTATCACATAAAATGGCCTGGTCAGGAAGGGGGGTAAATCTTACGGTGGTTAAAGCCCAGTTGAAGCTTCAGTCCAGCCCTAGCTGAAATATGTTTCCCCACAGCATGTTGCAGAATTGGACTGATGCGCTTTGTGTTAGAGGAGTGACCTCTCTTTAGCATTCTGATATGCCTCTTGCTGTGTCAGACCTACCGCTCTCCGCTCCGCAATGCTTAGACTGCTGCAGAGAGGTCCACTGCCATCACACAGAGCACTGCATTGTTTATTAAAGCGGTATTAAACCCAACATTTTAACTTTCCCCTATATTAAAGCATAGAATATGTATTATAAGGAAATGATTCTGGACGGCTGCACTTCCAATAATCCTTTTTATTGAAGCTCATATGACAAGTGGTTGACAGGTGGAGCAGGGGACAAGGAGGTAGACGCGTTTCACGCAAATGTTTGCGGTTAGTCATTACCTATTGGAACCAGTCGCCACAATCGTCTCTATACTGCTCTAATATGTCATCATTAGATTACAAGTGAACTAACCAATTAAAAACAGTACTCAGCTGGTACCACAAGATGAAAAAAACAGCTGGAGTACACGGTACATGCACTCAAATCTTTCCCACATGCTTTTGGGAGACTTCAGATGTTTTTTTGCAAAATTTAATCGGGCTTGGATGTTTTTCTTTGTAAGAAAAGGCTTCCTTCCGTCTTGCCACTCTACCCCATAGCCCAGACATATGAAGAAGATGGGAGATTGTTGTCACTTGTATACTGACATATAATCGCACACATAGGTTGGACTTGTTTTTTTTTTTCAACCTCGCCTATTATGTTCCACATAGCCAGTACTTGCCAGATATTCCTGCAGCTCCTTCAATGTTGCTGTCGGCCTCTTGCCAGCCTCCCTGACCAGTTTTCTTATCTTTTCATCAATTCTGGAGGGACATCCAGTTGGCGTTAATCGGAGGCAATTCAAATGATGGCAAGTGTGTACTGTCTCCTATTTAACAATGAGTTTGAATGTGATTCTGAACACAGCTACATCCCCAGTTATAAGAGGGTGTGCACACTTATGCAACCACATTATTTTAATTTTTTTTTCTCTTACCATCCATGGACTGACACGGTGTCTCTTTACACTTTACACGTGGGTTATGTCCCTGCTTGCAGGAGAAGACCTAGGCAGAATGTGAAATGTTATACATACATTCTAAAAGCCAGAGCTGAACAGCCCCACCCAGGGGGCGGTCCCTCCGGACATAACCCTCCCACTACAGTCAGCAGACTCCAGTTTTTTTCTGCCTAGCAGAAGGAGAAGACGTGGCTCTCTCTGGAGCCAGTCTCCTGACCTATTTTTATTCCTTTTCTGGAATTCTTTTTTATTTTATTTTTGAGAATTTTCTATCAACTGTCGGCTGGGCAACAGGTTGGGTACAAGATATCCTCGTAGTCTTCCCTGTCCGACCATCGAGCGTGCTGATCCTCGCCTTGTGTGCGTGAGACTCAGTTCACGACAGGCCCTATGACTCCAGGGGTGGCCGGGTTGCTTTCATGCTCCCATGGTCCTCTCAAGACTGAACAGTTCCTGACTGACTGTATCTTTCGCGGTGGACCGGGCCGACAGCTACTCAGTACTGCACTGTGATAGTCCTGTCAGAAACACACCAGTGGGTCCCTCAGGGGACGGGTAAGTAGTCTCTCCTGCCTGCAGGTGAGTACAAAAGGCTGTGTGTTTCTCTGTAGGGGATTTTCCCTGTCTCCCCCTGTATTTCATTGTCACTCTCTGTCACCATTGCTGGCGCTGTGCTGTGTGGGGTGCCTGGGGGTCACACTGTTCTTGGAGGGGCTAATGCTGGTCTGCAGATATGCTTGGGGTCTTTTTCTGTGTGTTTTGGGGCCTGAGCGCCGAGTGGCGCTGTGTGTGTGCTGTTTTTTTCACTTTTGCTGAGTCATGGCGGCCATCTTGCTGCGGATCGCCTCAGTGAAGTGCGGCGGCCATTTTCTTGTAGCCCGCGCGCTCTTCAGCACTAGTTTTGGCCTCTAGCGCTGCTGTAACAGCGCAAATCTCCTCACAATCTCCTCACAGCTCACCAGCGCTGACACAGAACGGTACAGACAGCGGAACTGAGCGGTCCCTGGTCCGGTTTGGTGAGTCCCCTGGGCGCCCCCTCCTCAGTCAGCACAGCCTGTGGGTGGACTTTTTATCTGAGGAGTCTCAGAGGGGGGCAATATGGAGTCTCTGTCACCAGCTTCCCCTAAATGTCAGTGGACAACAGGCAGTGCTTCAGCACCTGCGGTCCCTAGGGACCAGTTTTGGGCAGTCCTGGAATCATTTCTGACCAGGATGGGAGCTGTGTGCAAGCGCAAGGGAGCAAAAAAGCGCCCTCTCCCCACTTTACTCCATGAGGGCAGTGCGCTGATTCAGATATGGGCCTAGCCACTACCGCTCAGGACCCTAGTTCTGAATGTATTGGATGGTTTTGAACAGGACATTCCTTATGAGGAAAACTCCAGTTCTGAGTCAGTAAATGACAGGGCGCTTGTTAGTGTACTCATGACTGCAGTGAGGGACACTCTCAAGCTAAAATGCTGCGGATGCAGAACCTCAGGCGGATACAGTCTCCTTTGGTTCTTTTCAGGCCAGGCCTTCTAAAGAGGTTTTTCCATATGTACTTTCTTTGACCAGCTCATTGATAAGGTCTGGGAAAAGCCGCAGAAGAATTTTTTTATGGTCCCGCGGCGTTTGTCTATCAGATACCCCTTGAAGATGCCCTACTTAAAAAGTGGGCTTCTCCCCCAGGGTCGACCCTCCAGTCACCCGGTTGAACAAGACCATCACTCTCCCAATGGAGGGGACTCCTGCATTTGAGGACCCCACTGACAGGAGGTCAGAAGTGGTGAGCAGAGCCATGTTTGCCTTGTTGGGATCTGCCCTACGGCCTGTGGTAGCGGCGACCCTTGTGTCTTAAACACTTACAGGTTGGGCAAAAACGTTGCACCTAGCTGTACAGGAGCATAATCTTCCTCCAGACACAGTTGCTTTGGCCCACCAACTGGTTCAGGGCCTGGTTTATGTGTGCGACGCCACGTTGGACACGGCCCCTTTAATATCCAGGGCCTCTGTCTCGGCGGTGGTATTGCGTCGTCTTATCTGGTTGAAGTGCTGGTCTGCTGACCTAGCCTTAGGAAGCTCCTGACGGATCTACCATTTAAAGGTGGTAGACCTTTCGGTGCTGCTCTGGGTGACATCGTCATGGATGTCATGGGAGGTAAAAGCACTCTTCTTCCTTAGACTAGCAAGGGTGAGGAGGCCCGCCGCAAACAGGGGCCTTCCTTTCCAGCAAAAGGGGTTTTTTTCGTCAGTCAGAGTCCACGGGTAGGCCCTCTCAGACTGACGGCAGTGCGGCTGGTGGGCACAAGTGCCCCTGGGTGCGTAAGCCGAACATGCGGCTCCCAAGCCCGCCTCCGCGTGAAGTCTTGCCTCCGCCCGACTCTGGGGTGGGGGGACGACTTCGCAGGTCACGAATCGGTGGTCCTCCCGAATCTCCGATTGGTGGGTGGGCAAGGAGGTCACCTCAGGATACAGGATAGTATTCCGATCCTGGCCCCCAGACAGATTCTTAACCTCAAATCTTCCTCTCCTTCCTACCTGTCGGGCAGCCCTCTTGGGGGCTGTACAGGATTTGATCAGGTCCGGAGTGATTGTGCCAGTTCCGTCACAGGAGAGTTTTCAGGGATTCTACTCGAATCTGTTTGTTGTCCCAAAAATAGGACGTGGTTCGACCTATCCTGGACCTCAAGGCCCTGAATGCCTTCGAGAAGGTGCAGAAATTCCGCATGGAATCCATTCGCACTGTGATCGCTACACTCCACAAAAGGGATTTTCTTCTGGCGTCCTTGGACTTCAAGGACGCCTACTTGCATGTTCCGATCTGCGCAAGTCACCAGAAGTTTCTGCGCTTTGCGATCAGCGAAGTCCACTATCGATTGTGGCTCTTCCTTTCGGCCTAGCCTCGGCACCAAGGGTGTTCACCAAGGTGCTTGCTCCGGTTCTAGCCTTCTGTTACAGCGAGGTATTGCTGTCGTGGGCTATCTGGATGATCTTCTGCTAAGAGCAGAAAGTGGATCAGACTTAGAGGAAAGGTGACTATCGTCAATTAGACCCTCAGGGACTCGGGTGGTTCCTGAACATTCAGGAGTCAGTCCTGGTCCCGACTCAGTGTCTGGAGTATCTAGTTCTGATTCTGGACTCCTTGGAGGCAAAGGTATCCTACCTCTGGAGAAGTTGCTGACACTTCAGTCTGCGGTGCGGGTGCTGACATCCCAAAAATGGTTGTCAATCCGTTTTTTGCATGAGAGTCCCGAAACTCGTGGTGGCCTCCTTTGCGGCCGTTCCGTATGCCCAATCACACACCAGGGCATTGCAGAAGGAGATCTTGTCCACCTGGGACAAATCCCTGTTGTCCTTGGATCTTCAAATCCAGGTGATTCACCTGGTCAGGGCGCCCCTGACATGGTGGTTGAGATCCTCGGCTCTTCGGTCCGGAAAGTCGTTCCCCTCCCATCCAATGGACGGTACTCACGACGGACACCAGCCTGACGAGCTGGGGTGGAGTCTGGGGAGTCCTGTCGGCTCAGGCCTTGGACTCCGGACGAGCCCGTTTACCAATCACTGTTCTGGTAATACGGGCCATCGGACTGTGTCTCGGACTGTGTCTCTCCTCAGGTCAGAGAGAGTACGGGGTCGCTCCATCAGGAGCCAGTCGGACACCGCCACGGCGGTGGCGTATGTAAACCATCAAGGGGGAACTCAGAGCTCAGCTGCGGCTTCCGAGGTAGTCCGTATCCTGAAGTGGGCCGGAAGAAACGTGCCGGCTCTGTAGGCCATTTTACATTCTGGGCATAGACAATGGGCAGGCGGACTATCTGAGTCGCCAATCGCCAGACACCGGACCAAGAAGAGTGGTCCTTGCATATTTCAACTCCTTTACCGACGGTGGGGCACGCCGGATGTGGACCTGATGGCCTCTCGACTCAATCGCAAGGGTCGAGGTTGTTGCCAGATCCAGGGATCCTTGGGCGATGCCTCGGATGCGTTGGTGGCCCCATAGGGTCCTTATCGCCTGATATAAACTCCGACGATCCTAATTGTTTTGGATTGGCCTCAGCATCACTGGTACGCTGATCTGGTACGTCTCGTCGCGGACGTTCCCTGGCGGTTGCCGATGAGGGAGGACCTTCAGTCTCAAGGTCCTATGTTTCATCCGGCTTACAGTCTCTGGCTTTAACGGCAGGGCTGTTA
Source organism: Rana muscosa (assembly GCA_029206835.1). NCBI lineage: Eukaryota > Metazoa > Chordata > Amphibia > Anura > Ranidae > Rana > Rana muscosa. Next base: position 460,679,447 of record CM055118.1, read on the forward strand.
AAAGCCAGGTGTTGAGGGACCGTAGTCTCTCGGACTCAGTCATTTTGATGTTAAGGACACGGAAGTCTTCCTCCAGGCAGATCTATCACCGTACCTGGAAAGCTTATATCGCCATGTGCGAAGCGCTGGACTGGCGTCCTCGGACGTATTCCGTCCCCAGAATCCTGCGTCCTCTGCAGTGTGGAGTGACCCAAAAGCTTGCTTTGAGTACCATCAAGGATCAGATTTCGGCCTTGGCCGTCTTCTTTCAGCGACCTCTAGCGGGTCATTTTCTTGGTTAGCACCTTGTGTTGGGGGTTCGCCATGTGCTCCCTCCTGTCAAGCCTCCTCTCCCACCGTGGGATCTGAATTTGGTGCTCTCGGTCCTCCAGGAACCTCCTTTTGGGAATAACCGGGATATTCCCCCCTTGTCTTGTCTCAGAAGGTGGCCTTTTTAGTGGCAATCACTTCTGTTTGACGGGTGTCTGAGTTGGCGGCTTTGTCCTGCAAGTCGCCATATTTAGTCATCCATAAGGATAAGGCGGTGTTGCATCCGCGACCTTCCTTTTTTGCCAAAGGTGGTGTCGACCTTTCACCTACATGAGGACATTGCCCTCCCGTCCTTGTGTCCTCACCCATCGCATCCCAGAGAGTTTGCGCTGCACATATTGGAGGTGGTACGAGCCTTATGGGTGTACCTGTCTGCTACTGCTTCTATTCGGAAGTCCGACTCGCTATTTGTGACTGTCTCTGGTCCATAACAGGGCCAAGCGGTTTCTTCTGCCATCATTTTTAGGGGAATCAGACAAACCGTCATTCAAGCCTATGCTCTCAAAGGGCGGGCGCCTCCCTTTCCGGTTACGGCGCATTCCACCAGGGCAATTGGTGCTTCCTGGGTTTCCCGACATCAAGCGTCGGTTGCACAAGTGTGCAAGGCGGCGACCTGGTCGTCTGTTCATGCCTTTTAAGTTTTATAAGGTTAATGTGGCTGCATCTTCGGATGCTTCCTTCGGCCGCAGGGTGCTGCAGGCCGCTGTTTAAAGTTGCGACTCCTCCGTTGAGGAGCTCTGCCTTATTGGAGTGAAGTTTTGGTTTTTCCATTTATACTGCTCCCATCCCTCTTGACACTGCTTTGGGACATCCCACGTGTAAAGTGTAAAGAGACACCGTGTCAGTCCATGGATGGTAAGAGAAAATAGGATTTTTTGTACTCACCGTAAAATCCTTTTCTCTGACATCCATGGACTGACACGGCACCCACCCTTCCTTTTTAAGTTTGTACTGCTTTGTTACGAACTGAAGTCTGCTGACTGTAGTGGGAGGGTTATGTCCGGAGGGACCGCCCCCTGGGTGGGGCTGTTCAGCTCTGGCTTTTAGAATGTATGTATAACATTTCACATTCTGCCTAGGTCTTCTCCTGCAAGCAGGGACATAACCCACTGTGAGGGGGTTAGCTCGGCAGCGGGTGTGTGTGACCCCCGAGATGGGCTCCCCACACAAAACAGGCCCAGCAAACGGAGGTTGTGGTTTTCAAAATCAAAAAGGTGCGGTTTATTTTCTATTTACAGTGACAAAACACAGCAAAGCAAAAGAAACATAAACAAAATAAATCCTGGTCTACTTGACCTCTGACTAAACATACAGGTTTCCTAACTAACAACTGGGATCAGCCTAGTGCTGTCCTAGTCCCTAAGTCCCTGGTTTTAAATGTCCAAGCAAATAGCCACACAGGCTTTGTCTCACCGCACAGGGGTTCACTCTCCCTAGACAGTCCACACAGGTCTGGTTCCAGGCATGAGCTAACATCTAATGAAGCTGGGAGTTCTTATAGAGGCCTAAATGAGCTGACAAGCTTCAGCTGGTCTCATCAACTCCCTGTCTGCACGACGCCCCACACTCTCCCTAGAGGTATGAGTCATCCATGAGCCCACTAGCCTCAGCTGGGCTTATACAACTCTCCACCTAGTTGTATAAGTCGGCGTAAAGCCTGAATCTGGGCGAAATATATCTACCCCCCTGGATGCAACCAGGTGACTTTACCTTCCTGCTGTCACACCACGTGTAAAGTGTAGAGAGACACCGTGTCAGTCCATGGATGTCAGAGAAAAGGATTTTACGGTGAGTACAAAAAATCCTATTTTTTTTACTCCCCCAAACCCCCCCCCCCCCCCACAAAAAAAAATCTGTTTGTTTTCCAACTGAGTTGTCCAGTTTATAGGTCACATTAAAGGTGTAAAAAGCTTTGTCTCGTTTTTCTACATCACAGGAACCTGATGAACACGAGGGTGTGTAGACTTTTTATATCCATTGTGTGTGTGTGTATGTACATGTATATGTGTATGTATGTGTGTGTGTGTGTGTATATATATATATATATATATATATATATAATCATATTTTATAGCACTGAAGTGTGAGATAGCTGCAGCTTGGAACAACTACTTATTTTATTTCACTTAGCTTGGGCTAAATATAATTTATTTAAGTGGCACAGGTTTTTTAAGATTCGAAGGTTCCAAAATTGCCATGTATATACGGCCAATATAAGGAGTCCTAAACACAAGTGTATGGATGGGGCTTGGGCACTCTTGAGTGCTTGTGTACAATGATATCCATGATTAGGAAAGTAGGACCAAGCTAGTTTAAAATGTAAAGAAAAATGTGTTTGCACTGTTCGAAACTTGCTTCCAGTTCTCTTCTGGCTGTGGGTTCCATTCCAGTGCTAGATTATAACTGGTTGGGGGGTGCATGTGGTAGGTTCTGTGTCCTGCCATCTCCCCTAGAGACCAGGGACACCCAAAAAACAGGAAGGAAAACCGGCCACAGGCTCATGGGCAGCCAAGGCTCTCATTGATGCATGTGGGGAGCGAAGCCGGAGCCATGTAGTCCGATCCAATAGAAGAGCTACTGTAGCTCAAGTTACTGAGAAAAAAAGGGAATGCTTGTTCCGATAGAAAGGTATCAGAACCCATAGTGCTTCTTACTTTGTTGCCTATAAGATGCGTGGCTGCAGACTGGTCAGGGTGCCAATGCTGACTCATGTCCACAGCCAAAAGTACAAAAAGGTAAGCCACTCCCTACCTATAACTGGCCTTTGCAGCAAGGAGCATTGGAGGGCAACATATGTTAGAAAAATGCTAAGGAAAAATCTAAGCTCACTTACCGACCAGCCTGCGACCAACCAAATTAACCTGTCTAACAGTATGCGTTAAAAACAGGGGTTTAGTCTGCACACATTTGCAAATACATGTGTATACTACTGGCCCCGCCAAGGGTACCCTGTTATCTGTAGTCCTACCACTAACTTTTAAGTGGCTCCACAGTGGAAGCACATGCATTTTGATGGATAGATGGAGGGCAGATGGACTCAAGGGAACCCACACCACCTTAAAGGTACAGGGGCACACTGTGCATTGCATTGCCTGACCAGTATATCAACAGTACAAAAAGGTAAGCCACTGCCCCCACCTATAACTGGCCTTTGTAGCAAGGCGCATTGAAGGGCAAAATACAAAAGTGCCTTCAAAAGAGCAGGTGAGCATCAGAACTGGACCATGGAGCAATGGAAGAAGGTGGCCTGGTCTGATGAATTCAAGAATGGTTTTTGGAGCACAACAACTAGTTTTAGGTGTCGACTAGGGTCTTGGGAAGCCATTGGCTCCCGCTGCTGTCAATCAAATCCAATGACGCGGTCGCAGGGGGGGCGGGGCTGAGTCTTACATTCGGCGGCTATGGACGCCGAATGAATAACTTTGGAGCGCGCCCACAAGGTAACCCCCCGGGAGAGCGCTTCTCCTAGGGGGTTACCTGACGAGAGCCACTGAAGGGACCCCAGAAGTCGCGTATCGGGGCCACACTGTGCAAAACGAGCTGCACAGTGGAGGCAAGTATAACATGTTTGTTATTTAAAAAAAAAAAAAAAAGGAACCTTTTAGTATCCTCCTTGGTCAAAACATTTTGCATGTCTGCTTCCATGGCCAGAATATCTGTTTGATGGAGAGCATTTAGCTGTTACCTGGTTAAGTCACTTAGTGTAACCTTCGACTCTGACTATGCTTCACCGAGGAATATGGGAAAAGAACTAGCTGTATTAAATTTCCTAATACATAAGAGGACTGATGCACAGTCAAAGACATCAGATGTTCATTATTCAATAGTTGTAATGTTGATTTGTGCAACCTCTTATTTTTTTTTATTTTTTTAGGATAATGACATTGATGCATTTCTTTTGTTGGCGTGGCTATGAGATTAGTTGGAAACTTTCATTCAACAGCCCATTATTCTACCTCCTTGTGGTAGAGAGATAAATGTAGAGCTGAGCATCACCATTTGTGGGTGATCCATCATATAAAAGCGAGTGTTTTGTAAGATTTGGCTGCTCTTCTGTATATATGGCCAGCTTTACCCACTTCACACTCTGGCTTTCTGTTCCCATTTATTAATGGAAAGAATTGTTTTATATCTGAGATTTGTTTGCCCAGCAAAGTATTGAATGGAACACTCGTATATCTTAGCTGGTCTAGAAGCTATAATTTCTTCATGCTGTGTACATATCATGCGTTGCTGTTTGCTTGTGGTGATTTTCCTCTTCCCATGGTACACCACAAGCTAACCATGTTTTGAGATTCCATGGTTGTATGGAAAATAATGAAATCCTGTTAAATTTCTAAGAAGCTTATTCATAGAAAATGGCATCCCATAATAGATATTTTAACATCATTTTACTACAATCTTTACCAAGACATAACTTTACTTAAAATCCATAGTAATCTAAATGCATATGTTTAACCGCTTAAACCAGCCGCCATCATTATACTGCGGCATGTTGGCTCTCCTGGGTGAATCGGGGGCGCCGGAGCTGATACGTGTGGACGGCGGCAGCGATGTCCACCGGGGCACCTGCGATCGCACCACAGAGCCAGTATGGGGATCTGTCAATGTAAACAACTGTTGTGAAAGGGGAGGAGAGAGAGAGATCTGCTGTTCCTAGTGATTAGGAACAGCGATCTCTCCTCCTCCAGTTAGTCCCATCCCCCACAGTTAGAAACACCTCCCAGGGAACACTTAACCCCTTGATCTCCCCCCTAGTGTTAACCCCTTTCCTGTAAGTAATTGGTGCATTTTTATAGCACGGATCGCTGTATAAAGGTCAATGGTCCAAAAAATGTTTCAAAGGTGTCCAATCTGTCTGCCGTAATGTCGAAGTCCCGCTAAAAAAAGTTTTAATTTTTTTGTTTTTTTTTTCAAAATTGTCACTTTTTTTTGTTTATAGCGCAAAAAATAACACCCCCAGAGGTGAGTAAATATCACCAAAAGAAAGCTCTATTTGTGGGGAAAAAAGGACATCAATTTTGTTTGGGTTCAATGTTGCACGACAGCGCAATTGTCAGTTAAAGCGACACAGTGCTGTATCGCAAAAAATGGCCTGTTCACTCATTTAAGTGGTTAAAGTGATTGTAAACTTCAGACATGAAATATGAACAAAGCATATCCCTCTATAGTGCGTACTTGTCTCAATCCAGAGAGAACCTTTCCTTTGACATCAGCATGAATCACTTCTGACATGTTTTCCTGACACCAAGAGAATAAAGGTGTCAGGGGAGGGAGCTCCAGCACACAGCCTTTGACTGACAGCCTCAGCTCTGTTGCTGTGTGAAGGGAGGTGTGTCCCTTCCCTCCAATCGTCTCTCAGAACTCTCCTCACTGATGAAACTTCAGCTCCCCACCCCCTTGCTTTTCAGAGCGGAGAGATCCTGTGTAAATTCTGCATTTTGAATAGATGTAGTGGAAGGCGGCTGTAAACGGGCACAACTTATGTAAGAGGATTTGCTTCATCTCTGTGTATTACCTGAGGCCAGTCACTTCACTTGGTATATGTGAGGGTTTACAACCACTTCAAGATAAATTAGGAATCTTCTTGAATGTGTTTTAAATGTAGAACTAAACCCTTCTGTTATCAGCCAAGGAAGCTGCCATCTTACCCTCTGTTTGATCTTCAACAGCCATGATGCTGCACATGTGATCAGTTATGACATCAGCCGTTTAATAGTTTAACAGTTTGGTTGAGAGGCCCTACCAATGTGACAGTTACATTCCCGGCACGTGCTGGGAATGCAACGGTTTTTGGAACTGTTAAATTGATTGGTTTAGTTCCGCTTTAAGTGAAAACCAAGAGTGTGTGGTGGGCTATAGAAAGTACCATGAACCTACAGGCCACCGAGTGACTGTCAGAATGCGAATAATAAGAGTGTCAAGACTTATGAGCGGAGATGCCCACTGGCCTTTGTAGACTCAGAGACAGGATATGGCTGTACATAGACGCATGACTGCATTGCCTGAGCTAGGGGGAGATTGATTCCATGATGCAAATTCAACAAGAATTATCTGCCCTTACTCAATATGGCTGCAGCTAGAAATGTTCAAGGTGTTTTCAAAGTGATTTTTCATTGATTGCAACCAATATTTGTTAATTTGCACACACAAAAAAGTATTTTTTCTAACACATTCATTCAAGACCATGTTGCAAAAATGAATACACCCCAAGAAAAGTCTTAGGAGCAAAGCTAAATTTTAGAAAACAAAATCTTAGCAAGAATTCAACTACAAGTGAATCTAGATATTCATTACACAGGTGTCCAGCAGACAGTTGATTATAAAATGGTGTTACTTAAAGAAAACCCCTCCCATTTCATGCCATGGCACCACATAGAAGAGAAATGTCACAAGGCTGAGAGAGAAAATCATTTCTTTACACAAAGGTGAAGGCTACAAGATCAGCAAAGGAATAAAGAATTGTTGGGACTTTGTTTGAGGCCATGAGTATCCAGTACACAGGTCTCCATCCCTAATTATATGGAAAGGAGGGGAAAATGGGGGAAAGGGGGTAATGGGACTTTATATAAAACACAACACTAAGGTAATTAACCACTTAAGCCCCGGACCATTTGGTAGCTAGAGGACCAGAGGTGATTTCAGAATTTTGCACTGCGCTGCTTTAACTGTAAATTGTGCGGACATGCAATGTTGTACCCAAACAAAATTTGCGTCCTTTTCTTCCCACAAATAGAGCTTTCTTTTGATGGTATTTGCTTGCCTCTGCGATTTCAATTTTTTGCAATATAAATGGAAAAAGACAGAAAATTTTGAAAAAAAATGATATTTTCTACTTTTTGTTATAAGAAAAATCGAATAAACTCAATTTTAGTCATACATTTAGGCCAAAATGTATTCAGCCACATGTCTTTAGTAAAAAAAGTCAATAAGCGTATATTTATTAGTTTGCGCAAAAGTTATAGCGTCTACAAACTAGGGTACATTTTCTGGAATTTACACAGCTTTTAATTTATGACTGCCTATCTCATTTCTTGAGGTGCTAAAATGACAGGGCAGTACAAAACCCCCCCAAATGACCCCATTTTGGAAAGTAGACATCCCATGGAAATTGCTGAGAGACATGTTGAGCCCATTGAATATTTTTTTTTCTCAAGTGATTGAATGACAAAAAAAAAAAAAAGAATTACAAAAAGTTGTCACTAAATGATATATTGCTCACACATGCCATGGTTATATGTGGAATTGCACCCCAAAATACATTTTGCTGCTTCTCCTGAGTACGGGGATACCACATGTGTGGGACTTTTTGGGAGCCTAGCCACGTACGGGACCCCGGAAACCAAGCACCGCCTTCAGGATTTCTAAGGGCGCAAATTTTTGTTTTCACTCCTCACTACCTATCACAGTTTCGAAGGCCATAAAATGCCAAAATAGCACAAAACCCCCCCAAATGACCCCATTTTGGAAAGTAGACACCCCAAGCTATTTGCTGAGAAGCATGGTGAGTATTTTACAGCTCTCATTTTGTTTTTGAAAATGAAGAAAGAAAATATATATATTTTTTTTTTTAATTTTCAAAACTTTGTGACAAAAAGCGAGATCTGCAAAATACTCACCATACCTCTCAGCAAATAGCTTGGGGTGTCTACTTTCCAAAATGGGGTCATTTGGGGGGGTTTTGTGCCATCTGGGCATTCCATGGCCTCCGAAACTGTGATAGGCAGTGAGAAGTGAAATCAAAAATTTACACCCTTAGAAAGCCTGAAGGCGGTGCTTGGTTTTGGGGTCCAATACGCGGCTAAGCTCCCAAAAAGTCTCACACATGTGGTATCCCCGTACTCAGGAGAAGCAACATAATGTATTTTGGGGTGTAATTCCACATATGCCCATGGCATGTTTGAGCAATATATCATTTAGTGACAACTTTGTGCAAAAAAATAAATAAATAAAAATAAATTGTCTTTTTTCCAAAACGTCTTTCAGGACAGCACCCGAGAGATCATGGCTCCTCCTCCTACAGGAAACACATCATCAATTCTTTAATTGGAGGCCTCCACGTTGCTTCCCTCAGTTTTTTGTGTTTCCTCCATCTGGAGGAACACCTCTGGTGAGAGCCACGATCTCTCAGGGCTTTCCTGGGAGACAAGGTTCTCAAATCAGTTTTTTTTTTTTTCTAGGAGAGTGATCCTCCCACTTACCTCCTAGCATGGACGGTCCCGTGGGCTCCCTCTCCCTCTTCCGTGCTCGGGGAGAGCCTGTACAGCCCGGGAGGGCTGCCTCCTTTTTCTTCAGAGCGGTGGTTGCTGTACTCTCACCGACCGCTGGCGAAAGCGGCGTGGAGCTCTGCGGCGGCCGCCATTGTTCTGGTGGCCGAGGAGAGCCTCGGCCACGTCCTGTATGGGAAGAGGCAGCACTTCCGGGTCGGCGCGCGCGTCATTTCCGGCCGCAAAGCGCAGAGGGAGAGGGCAGGGTCACCTGGTGCCTTAAAGTTCCGGTTCCAGGTCAGCGCGGCGGCGTTTTTGAATCTGGAACCGGCGTTTTCTCTTCACCACGCATCCGCAGACAGCTATGGATAGCGATGCAGCGGATAAGGGGGCAAGCCAAGGCACCAGCAAGGCTAAGGTAAGGGACTGTGTCCTATTTTACACTGGGCCGCTTTCTCCTGTAGAGGGGGGGGGGTATTCACCCTTCTCCCCCCTCCATCTCCCCCACCCCCCATCTCCCTGGTGGTGCAGTGGCTGGTGATTTAGCATGTCTGCATAATATCTAGGGGTCTTTTTGTAAAAGTTGGTGGTGGTGGTGCATGGCTTGCGGGGCACAAGGAAGTGAAAGTGTTTTTTCCTATGTGCACCTGGGTGTATTGATTTGTACTGTGTAACAGTTTTTTCTTAGCGTGGTCCCTGGTTTTTTTCTTTTCTGTTTGTGCAGGCCAAAAGTTCTGCTCAACCAGTGAAGAGAAGGTGCCCTGTCTGCAAGGAGAAGTTAAGCGAGGCTTGGACCAAGTCGCTTTGTGCAGATTGCACTGCAAATGTAGTCAGGGAAGAGTCTCCATCCTTTTGTGGCGATCTAGTATCTACAATTAAGGATGAACTCCGTGCCACCTTTCAAGCTTTTAGGTCAAACCTAAGAGAAGAACCAGGCCCTTCAAGGGAACCTAGGGCTCCGCAGCCTTCTTCAGAACCCCAAGACGGCTCTCAAATATTATTGGGAGGTCCGATAGACGCTTCCCAAGAATCTGCTTCCCTTGCTCCAGATGGAACAGACTCTGAGGAGGAAGAAAATGAAGCAGAGAGCGCTTCTAAGTACAAAATGTCGCTTGAAGAAGTCGCAGGACTTTTAAAAGTAATCCATGCGACTTTGGGGATTGAAGAGGAAAAGAAGGAGCTCTCCCTACATGACCGCATGTATGCAGGTTTGGGTGGTCCAAAAAGCCGTGTTTTTCCAGTCCATTCAATAATCTCGGACATGATTAAAAAAGAGTGGTTGGAACCTGAGAAAAAGCCATTTTTTTCCCGGTCTCATAAGAGAAGATTTCCATTTGAGGACAACCCGGATTCCATCTGGAACAAGGTTCCAAAACTGTACTCTGCTTTTTCACAGGTCTCAAAATCAACTGACCTTGCCTTTGAGGACATGGGCATGTTAAAGGAGCCCATGGACAAAATAATGGATTTGCTTCTTAAAAGGGCTTGGCAGTCTGTGATGAACAATCTAAAACCAGCAATGGCAACAACCTGTGTCGCTAGGAATTTAGAACACTGGATTAACCAGATGAAGGCCCACGTTACGGCGGATTCTCCAAAACAGGAGATTCTGGACTCATTTACAACGCTTTCTGCAGCAGTATCATATATTGCGGATGCTTCAGCAGAATCCATTCGTATGTCAGCCAGGTCAGCGGCTTTGACCAATTCTGCTAGGAGAGCATTGTGGCTTAAAACTTGGCCAGGAGATGCTGCATCTAAAAATAGACTGTGTAGCATTCCCTTTGCAGGGGATTTGCTATTTGGTTCTGAGCTGGAGTCCATTCTTGACCGTACGGCTGACAAAAAGAAGGCGTTTCCGGTCAAAAAACAACAGGTACAGACCCGTAAGCGTTTTTTTCGTCCTCAAAAAGGACAACAGGAAGGAAAAACGCAAACCAAAAGGAAGCAGTGGTCTTCCCAGAAACCAAAAGGTAGGAGTGGAGTGCTCTTCCATCCTCCTGCGACCCCCGGAAAGCCGCAGTGACAATCCACCCCAAGTAGGGGGAAGACTCCAGGAGTTCATTCCCCAGTGGAGAGACATCACTACAAATCAGTATATTGTAAGGATATGTGGTGGAATTCACGGAAGAACCCCCAAAGAGATTCCTAGTGACAAACGTCCCGAGGGATCCGGTCAAGGCACTCGCCATGAAGTCCCTAATTCAGAAACTGATATCCCAGAGAGTCATTGTTCCGGTTCCAACAAGGGAGTTCTTCCAGGGGTTCTATTCTCACATTTTCCTTGTACAGAAACCTTCAGGAAAGTACCGCCTCATCCTAAATCTAAAAATGCTGAATTTGTCAGTAGAATACAAAAGATTTCGGATGGATTCCATTTTCTCAGTAAGAAGCCTCCTGAGTCAAGGATGCTTCATGGCGTCAATAGATTTGCAGGACGCATACCTCCACATTCCTATTGCTGCCAGATCTCAGAGATATCTGAGGTTAGCACTGAGAGAAGGGAAGAAGGTGGTACACCTGCAATTCAGAGCTCTTCCATTCGGCCTGTCATCTTCTCCAAGGGTGTTCACGAAGGTAATGGCCGAAGCTCTAGCACCCTTGCGTCTAGAGGGAATTTCAGTGATTCCTTATCTAGACGACCTGCTACTGTTTGCCCAAACAAGAGATGGACTTCAGAGAAACTTGGACAGAGCACGTGCTCACCTAGAATCCATCGGATGGATACTAAACCTCCAAAAGTCCAATCTGATTCCCTCTCAGGAGGTGTTATTCCTGGGTTTCCGTATCAGCTCTGTGGAGCAAAAGATTTTTCTCCCAGAAGAAAAACGGGAAAAGCTGTTAAAGGTTGTGTCACTCTTACAAACCAGTCAGCTTCTGTCCATCAGGAGGGTCATGTCAGCATTAGGAACCCTGACCTCTTCCATACCGGCAGTACAATGGGCAAAGCTCCATTTCAGGCCACTGCAAAAGTTTCTGTTAAAAATCTGGGATCGCCAGCAGAATTCACTAGATTCACTGGTGAAGATCCCCACCAAAGTAAAGAGGAGTCTCTGGTGGTGGAAGAACCAGGCAAGACTCTCAGCAGGCCTGTTATGGTCCTTTCCAACCCAGGTAAGGCTAACAACCGATGCCAGCTCCTGGGGTTGGGGGGCTCACATGAGCGGTCGTTGGGCTCAGGGATCTTGGTCCACAAGGGAAGCAATGAGATCTTCAAACTGGAGGGAACTAAAGGCGATAGAAATGGCCTTATTGTTCTTTGCAGAAGAAGTCCAAGGGCGACATACACAAATTCTGTCGGACAACGCCACGGCGGTGGCTTACATAAACCGACAAGGGGGCACCAGAAGCAGAATACTTCAAGGCCTAGCAGAGAGCATTCTAAATTGGGCAGAGCTCCATACTCAATCCTTGTCCGCGGTCCATCTAAAAGGGACCCTAAACAGGATAGCGGATTTCCTCAGCAGGAACCAGGTGTACGAAGCGGAGTGGCAATTGAATCCAGATGTCTTCAATCTAATAGTGAAGAAATGGGGACAGCCAAGAGTGGATCTCTTTGCGACTCAGGAAAATACACAAATATCTCTTTTTTTCCCTGAACAGGAACGAGTCATCTCTGGGGGTAGATGCTCTGGCGCACAGTTGGAATTTTCACCTCAGCTAAGCCTTCCCTCCTTTTCAGCTGATTCCGCAGGTCATAACAAAAATCCGGAAAAAGGATACGACAGTAATCCTCATCACTCCCTTCTGGCCCAAGAGGCCCTGGTTTTCGGCTCTTCTACAGATGCAGATTAAACCATACTGGCATCTTCCCGTGAGACAAGACCTTCTGTTACAAGGTCCGCTGTTTCACCAAGAAGTAGAAAAGCTAAAACTCACAGCCTGGCTTCTGAGGAGCAGCTCTTAAGGAGAAAAGGATTCTCGGATAGGTTGGTGGCTACCCTCCTATCTAGCAGAAAGAATGTTACCAGAGCAATATATCACAAAGTCTGGAAAGTCTTTAACTCTTGGTGCACTACATCCGGCAGACCATTAAAGCAGATTTCTTCTATCTTGGAATTTCTGCAAGAAGGAGCAGACAAGGGCCATCGATCAGTACCCTAAAAGTTCAGGTTGCCGCACTGTGGGTATATTTTGAGAAATCTATTTCATCAGAACCCCTAGTAAACAGATTCTTTAAAGCCCTCACTCGGGCTAGACCGATAGTGATCAAAAACTGTCCGTCATGGGACTTATCAGTCGTTCTACAGGCCCTGACCAGGGAACCTTTCGAACCTCTCAATTTAACCTCCCTAAAGCTAATTACTTTAAAAACAATTTTTCTAGTAGCTATTACAACAGCTCGAAGGATCAGTGAGCTGCAAGCTTTATCTATCAGGGAACCATTTTTTTCTATTTTTTCAGACAGAATTGTGCTGAAGACGGATCCTAACTTTTTACCAAAGGTTGCCTCAGTTCAAAATAGAACCCAGGAGATAATACTTCCTACGTTTTGTTCTAATCCGTCGGGTAAGAAGGAAGAAGAATTCCATACCCTGGATGTTAAAAGAGCAGTCTTAAGTTACCTGGAAGCTACTAAAGACTTTAGGCGTTCAGACGCACTATTCATTTTATTTTCCGGAAATAAAAAAGGAAGACAAGCTTCTAGAGGAACCATTGCCAGATGGTTGAGAATGGCTATCTCAGACGCCTATTCCCTTACAGGCCAGGAGAGTCCAGTAAGTATCAGGGCTCATTCTACTAGAGCTTCGGCGGTGAGTTGGGCAGAAAAAGCTGGTGCCACCCCCGAACAAATCTGTAAGGCAGCTACATGGACAAGTCTGACGACCTTTGCCCGTCATTATAGATTAGATCTCATGACGGCTGGGGACCAGGCTTTCGGAAGGAAAGTCTTACAGGCTGTTGTCCCACCCTAAATGGGGTAAGTCTCGATTATCCTCTCGGGTGCTGTCCTGAAAGACGTTTTGGAAAAATGCAAGTTAGACTTACCGGTAACTTGTTTTCCAATAGGCTTTCAGGACAGCAGGATCCCGCCCTTTTTTTATGCTGTGGCTGTAATACTATGTAATAACTGTCGCTTATGTGTTGCAGCTGGGGCTGGAGGTTCTCTACAAACAACTGAGGGAAGCAACGTGGAGGCCTCCAATTAAAGAATTAATTGATGAGGTGTTTCCTGTAGGAGGAGGAGCCATGATCTCTCGGGTGCTGTCCTGAAAGCCTATTGGAAAACAAGTTACCGGTAAGTCTAACTTGCATTTTTCCGCAACTTGTGTCAACATATAAAATATTCCATGGACTCGACATGCCTCTCAGTATATAGCTTGGGGTGTCTACTTTCCAAAATGGGGTCATTTGGGGGGGTTTTGAACTGTTCTGGCATTTTATACACAACATTAGGAAGCTTACATCCACTCTTCTAACCACTTGAAGACAAAGCCCTTTTTGACACTTTTTGTTTACATGAAAACATTTTTTTTTTTTGCAAGAAAATTATGTTGAACTCCCAAACATTATATATATATTTAAAGCAAAGGCCCTACAGATTAAAATGGTGGGTGTTGCATTTTTTTTTCTACACAGTATTTGCGCAGTGATTTTTCAAACGCATTTTTTGGGGAAAAAATACACTTTTTTTAATTTTAATGCACTAAAACACACTATATTGCCCAAATGTTTCATGAAATAAAAAAGATGATCTTAGGCCGAGTACATAGATACCAAACATAACATGCTTTAAAATTTCGCACAAACGCGCATTGGCGACAAACTACATACATTTTTAAAAGCCTTTACAGGTTACGCCGTTAGATTTACAGAGGAGGTCTACTGCTAAAATTACTGCCCTCGATCTGACCTTCGCGGTGATACTTCACATGCATGGTGCAATTGCTGTTTACATATGATGCCAGACCGACACTTGCGTTCGCCATTGGGCAAGAGCAGGGCAGGACAGGGGTGCTTTTTTTTTTTTTTTTTTTTTTTTTATTATTAATTTTGCTTTTTTATTTTATTTTTAAACTGTTGCTTCCATATTTTTTTTTATTGTTATCTCAGGGAATGTAAATATCCCCTATGATAGCAATAGGTAGTGACAGGTACTCTTTTTTTGAAAAAACTGGGGTCTATTGGACCCTAGATATTTCCTCTGCCCTCAAAGCATCTGACCACACCCAGATCGGTGTGATAAAATGCTTTCCCAATTTCCCAATGGCGCTTTTTATATCCGGGGGGGGACATTCCCTCCCACTGCTTGAAAAAGCAGTCCAGAGGCTAATTAGCCACTAGGATTGCTTTTACATGAAAACCGGCCGCTGGCTGAAAACAATGATACCAAGATGATACCTAAACCCGCAAGCATCATTCAGGTATAAACATTCAAAGTCCAGCAACATACCAGTACGTTGCTGGTCCTTGTTGGACATGTATTGTAATCTTTTTTTTCATGCAGCCAGTTGGCTGAACGAAAAAAGAGATTGATCGGTGGGTATGCCCACCATTAGAATACCGCCCTTCATCCACCCACTTCTAATGATGGGCATACATGCACCATTTATATATGCCGAAGCATGGGGGCATCCTCCCGCAAAAAAGTTATGCCGCACACACATGGTCGGACTTTTCCACGGGCAAGCCTCCGGAATTTCGACCGTATGTACGCGGCATTAGGAGCAAAATCGCTCCTCCGCTCCTGCTGCCCCAATGCTACGGCATATATGCTTTTTTTTTTTTAACTGTGGTGGTGAAATCACCTCCTACAGCACTGGAGTCGCAGGGATCAGGCCTGTCTCTGCGAACGCTGCAGTTATGTGTGTTGTGTTTTGTAAGTGACAGTGATCGATCGATACTGCACTTGGGTGGCCTGGGCTGGACGGAGGGGCAAAACGCAGGTGCTAGCAGGTATCTGGGCTGATCCCGCTAACACTGCGTTTTTGGGAACCCTAAATTGCTGGGGATGCTAGTATAGATCTGATCAGATATTGATCTGTTCAGATACTATACCACTAAGGGGGGGTGTATGCTTCACGCGTGGGTGTTAGCGCTACTGGCACTAACCTGACGCTGCCTGGGGTGTGACGCAGACCCTCTCTGACGCTAAAACCTAATTGATATCACCCGGCGGGCGATCAGGGGGTTAAACCTTTATTGGGTTATATACGGCGGGTGCCCTGACACTATAAAAAGCAAACTAACTAACCAGCGTCACCCGTAACACTTATATGGTGATCACTGGTGAAAGAGTTAACTAGGGGCAATTAGGGGGTTAAAACCTTTATTAGATAATATATGGGGGTACCTGACGCTATAAAAACCTGCGGCGAACCTAAAAAAAATTACTGGCTACCGATCTGCATCACCGACACTAAGACAGCGATCAGAAAAACTATCGCTTAGCGACAGTGGTGATAGGGGGTGAAAGGGTTACCTGGGGGGCGATCAAGGGGGTTAAACCTTTATTAGGTAATATATGGGGGTACCTGACGCTATAAAAACCTGCGGCGAACCTAAAAAAAATAACTGGCTACCGATCGGCATCACCGACGCTAAGACAGCGATCAGAAAAATGATTGCTTAGCGACAGTGGTGATAGGGGGTGAAAGGGTTATCTGGGGGGCGATCAGGGGGTTAAACCTTTATTAGGGGGGGTTAGGGGGCTACACTTGACCTAAAACTAACTTTAGTGACACTTTTACAGTCACAAATGTCACTGATTGCAGTGATCAGTAAATAAATGGTCACTGAAATCAGTGACACTGTGACTGGGGGGTGATCTGGGGTGTCTGGGGGGGCGATTTATGTGCCTATGTGTCCTGGTGTCAGTGTAGTGTTTTGTGCACTAACCTGTGTGTCTTCTCTTGTACGGCGCTCGGTATATGTGAGCGCCGCAGGAGAGATGACATCACTTCCTCTGCCTGTGTAAACATTACACAGGCAGAGGAAGCTTTCTCATTCGCCGGGAGCGATCGCGAGGGGGTGGCTGGAATCGAACGGCCGTCCCCTCATCCCGGATCGCTCCCGAACACTTAACCACCGCTCACTGTAAAGAAGGGGGGTCTGATTGGACCTCCCAACTATACAAAGGCAGTCACGTAGATATACGTGATTCTGCCTGTCGGTGCCATTCTGCCAACGTAGTTTTACAGTGGGCGGACGTTAAGTGGTTAATAAATATCACGTTTACTTTAGTAACACAATTAAGCATAGTGCAGTACAGTGTTAATTTCGTCGACTTAGGCTTCATGTACCCGGAACGTTGTTCAACTGATCCTGAACGATTTAACTTGTCAGCTAGAAACCAGTGTCTAAAAACGCCCGTTTAGCCACGTTTACATGCCGCCTTTGCGTCTAGAAGCATTTGAAAAATGATAATTTTTTTTAATTTATTTTTTTGTTAAAATGAAAAACGTCTGTAAACGAAACACTGCTAAATGCGTTTTAGCCGCCTTTAGCGCTTCAACTGCCTCCTAAACACAGCTTCTAAACGCATTTTTTTGGGTTCTAGAAAAAGCAACTGCCTAGAAACGACTATAAACAAACCAGTGTACATGTACTGATAAGATGACATAGAGGAGGGTTCAGGAGCAGTTAAAAAAAAAATGCCCAACTGCTCCTAAATGTCCGTTTACCAGCAGCAGTGTACATGAGGCCTAAATGAATACTATTTTAGTCGACTAAAATACGACTAAAACTAAAACAATTGAGATGACTAAAATGCGACTAAAACTAAAATGCCATTTTAGTCAAAAGACTAAGACTAAAACTAAATTGAATTTTGACTTCAAAATTAACACTGATCTGTAGTGCATGGTCATACCTCAATACCATAAATAATATTAGATTTTTCACTCCAGCTTTATATAATGAGTTTGGAAATTGTAGAGAAATGTTAACTAATGCATTACAATTTAATTACACCATTAGATCTTAGACAACTAAAATTAGTTTTAATCGACTAAAATGTACTGGAGATGTAGTCGACTAAGTACGACTAAAACTAAAACAATTGCAGAAGACTAAAATTGGACTAAAATGCCATTTTAGTCCTAAGACTAAGACTAAAGACTAAATCGAAATTTGCTGCCAAAATTAACACTGGTGCAATAGATGATATTCATATTAAAATAATAAGTATGATAGTGATTAGTAAATCACATAATAAAATTGCATAATTTACATAGCAGCACATGATTAATTATGACACCAGAAGTATACCCAGACTATATACAAACATGATAAGTATTGTATTTGATTAATTGATGACTCAAACAAATAAAACCTATAGTAACCACATGATTACTGTGACATGGCATCAAATATGAAATCTTGACGCGTTTCGTGGATTGTCTCCACTCATCAGGAGCAGCTATACACTTGGAATACGAGGAACATCCCCCCCCCCCCAGAAGCAGAGGTGGTAACAATGCAGCGATAGGGGGGGCCCGAAAACCATGGGTGAAGAGCAATGCATGAGAAGAATCCCCCTTCCAAAGCTGTAATGATTAGTATGAGCCCAAGGGGCTTCTGTAACAAATAATAATTATATAATAGTGAGCATAAGGGTATTATGCTGGGGCTAATGGAAGGGAAGGATAAAGGATAGAATATAAGTGAAGTGAAAACATCTAGGACACCCTAGTATCGTGTAAGGGAATTAAAAATGTGTGAAAAAAGTAAAGAAGATGGGAAACCACCATTAACACCAATAAAAGAAGCCACAACAGTGAATTTACCTAAGACTAATGCCGTGTACACACGATTGGAAATTCCGACAAGAAAACTGTAGATTTTTTCTGACGGAATGTTGACTCAAACTTGTGTTGCATACACACGGTCACACAAATCTTGTCAGAAATTCCGACCGTCAAGAACGCGGTGACGTACGACAAGCCGAGATCCATGAAGTTCAATAGGCAGTTCTGCTTGATTCTGAGCATGCGTGTTTTTTTTGCGCGTCGGAATTGCATACAGACGATCGGAATTTCCGATAGGAACTTTTTCCGTCGGAAAAATAGAGAACCTACTCTCAATCTTTTGTTGGTGGAAATTCCGACAGCAAAAGTCCAATGGAGCATACACACGGTTGGAATTTCCGACCAAAAGCTCACATTGGACTTTTCTTGTCGGAATTTCAGATCGTGTGTACGCGGCATTGGAGTAAAGCATATAGTCAAAAATGGTGTGGATATGCCAAGATGAATAGAGATGTGAAATCCATGGAGGAGTGGTATTGGAGAACAGCCCACCCGCCAGCAGAGCCCCACCAACGTTGCGCTAAAACGTGCTGAGAGAGAGGAAAGGAGGCGACCACGTACAAGTGACTAGCGCTTATAAATAGGCGCCTAATGCCTCCATTACATTGCACGCAGATGGCAAATTGTCACGCCAGCATGTGGCGTCAAAATGAGTCATGCAGGCGTGTAGCACATTTTAGCGTGACGTTGGTGGGGCTCTGCTAGCGGTGTATGGTGATTTTTTTTCTTCAACCCTTCTCATCAGAAGATACTCCTGTTGAGGTGTTAACTTCCGTGGACGGCCTGAAGGTCTCTCTGAGATGGGTGCAGTTCCATCTTAAAGGGGTTGTAAAGGTTCATTTTTTATTTTCTAAATGGGTTCCTTTTAAGCTAGTGCATTGTTGGTTCACTTACATTTTCCTTAGATTTCCCTTCTAAATATTTGTTTTCTTTGTTTTCTTTGTCTGAATTTCTCACTTCCTGTTCCTCCTCAGTAAGTTGTTTAGTAAGCTGTTCTGGCTGACTCCACACCACTCGGATGATGGTGTGAAGTTTAGTGAGGAGAAACAGGAAGTGAGAAATTCAGACAAAGAAAAAAAACATTTAGAAGGTAAATCTAAGGAAAAGGTAAGTGAACCAACAATGCACTAGCTTAACGGAACCTATTTAGAAAATAAAAAACAAACCTTTACAACCCCTTTAAGTTTTTGTATCACTGTTACAACATTATTCTAACTGATAAAAGCTTTGCTGATCTTTTTTGTAGCCTTCACCTTTCTTGTGTAAAGAAATCATTTTCTTTTTACAGTCTTGTGACATTTCTCTTCTATGTGGTGCCATTGCTGACAGCATAAAATAGGAAGGGGTTTTATTAAGTAACACCCTTTTATAATCAACTGTTTGCTGGACACCTGTATAATAATAATAACTTGTAGTTGAATTATTGTTAATTTGGATTTTGTTGTCTAAACTTTATCCTTGCTCCCAAGTTTTTTATTGGAGTGTATTCATTTTTGCAACATGGTCTTGAATGAATTTGTTTGGAAAAATACTTTCTTTTTTTTTTTTGTGTGTACAAATTAACAAATCTTGGTTACAATCAATCAATGGCCCGGATTTGTGGGAGTAATTTGTAGTATAGTGTCCCATAGAAAATGCAGATTCTGAAAGGAAAGTAAAGGCAAATTTGTGTGTGTGTGTGTGTGTGTGTGTGTGTGTGTGTGTGTGTGTGTGTGTATATATATATATATATATGTGTGTGTGTGTATATATGTGTATATATATATGTATGTATGTGTGTGTGTGTGTGTATATATGTGTATATATATATATATATATATATATATATATATATATATATATATATATATATATATATATGTATGTGTGTGTGTGTATTATAAATATTTTTTTTTGCATTGGCATCCCTTCGAAGTAAACCTATATAAGTCCTGCTGTTTACTAGTTGCCTCATTCAGTAAGCCAGCGACTCTGAAACGTGACATCCATGACTACCCTGTATAACCAAAGGAAAGGAACCAGACCCCTAAATCATTACAGTTGTGTAATTGTGGATAATTGCTTACAAGCAGTATGTCCGCGAGGACTTGTATAACTCTTTAATCTGAACGAATATGACTTGTTTTCCTTTGTGGTTGGAACACAGGCTGCTAGAAGTTGTACTATATATTTTATCTTGTTGGAGATTTTCTTGGGTTTGGTTGTAGCTATAAGAATTGGAGATGTCTAGCTCTAGTGTTGTATGTCTCTTGCACTTCAACAGTGTAATGTAACCTAATAAACTGGTTGTAAAGGTGTGTATGCCAAGAGTGAGCTCACATCGTTTTACTGTTCTTATTGCAAGTCATCTCTGTTCCTTTCCCTCCCTTGTGGGTGAAGCAGGAAATCTGTTTTGCTCACCCTTAAGATGTTATCTTGTGACTTTGTAGACGGGAGGAGACCTCTTTGTGGTTCTGTTTGAGGTAAAATGAACAACGATTTTCATCAACTTGTAATCCAGAGTAGAGAAAAAGAAGTTCCTTAATTATATAGCTTGGGCCAAAGGTAGGTATGCGTTAGGCTTTATGTACACTGCTGATGGTAAACGGACGTTTAGGAGCAGTTGGGTGTTTTTTCAGCGGCCCCTGAACTCTCCTCTGTTATCTTCTCAGTACATGTACACAGGGGCGTTTATAGGCTGTTGAGTTTAGAGGCTTTTTTTGATAAGCAAAAAAATGAGTTCAGACGCTGAGTTTAGAGGCATTTCAAGCGCCAAACGATTCTAAACGTGGTAATCCGTGTTTAGTCGCGTTTCGTTTACAGGCGTTTTTCGTTTTTGCCCATTTAAAAAAATAAACGCAAACGCGGCATGTAAACACGGCAAAATAAACGTTTTTAAACGTGGGTTACTATCTATCAAGTTAAATCGTTCAGGAGAGGTTGTAAAAACGTCCCATGTACATGAAGCCTTAGGGCAGTTGGGCATTTTTTTTAAATCTGCCCCTGAATTCTCCTCTGTTATCTTATCAGTATATGTACACAGGGTCGTTTAGTCCTTTTCTAGGCAGTTGAGGTAAGAAGCATTTTTTCGAAAGCAAAAAAAAATGCGTTCGGTGCGGATGTTCAGAGGCATTTGAAACGCCAAATGCCTGTAACAGCTTGTAAGCGTTTAGCCAGGTTTCGTTTACAGGCATTTTTAATTTTTGACAACTTGAAACCAAAAAACAAAAACAAAAAAAAAAAAAAACGGCGTGTAAACGCAGCAAAACTGACCTCAAGTTAAATCGTTCAGAAGTTTTAAAACGTCCCGTGTACATGAAGACTAAGGCCCCTTTCACACGGACGGATAGAATGGTGCTTTTAACTGCGGATTTTCTAGTTTTCTACCACAGCTAAAAGCACACAATGCTTTCCTATGGCCCCATTCACACACAGCGTTTAGCTGCGATTTCGTTACATGCGGTTTGGTGCGAATAGAAAAAATAGAATTGAATGCGTCCAGGTGCGATGTAGCGCAGCTATCTGCACATAAATGCAGGTAATCGCAGTGCACTGTGTCAGCTGCGGATAGCAGCGTGAACCAAAGAAAAAAACAACAGGAAGCACATCAAAATAAAAACGGTTGCTATGGGGATGACAATAATGGCCAACCGCAGCTAAATGCAGCCACATGTAAACGCACGTAAACGCAGCTAATCGCAGTGTACAAATGCAGCTGATCGCTGTGCCTGGGGTCTTGAATTTCAAAAGAAAGAAACATGCTTTTAACTGCGGCAGAACAGCCGCCCGTGTGAAAGGGGCCTAACTGATCGGCATGGCATTGTATGTTTTTGTTTTTATTTATTATTTCTTTACTTAACAGGTTCTGAGAATGATCTGGCCAAAAGTGGGTATACAGCACTAATCGGTTCATGTTCGATTATTTAGGCACAACATCCCTAGATCCAGTTCCTAACCCTGTTTATTCTCTTAGGGCTCTTTTACACTTGCTTTGACTTTAAGCCCTGGTTCACACTGCTGCGTTTT
This sequence comes from Rana muscosa, assembly GCA_029206835.1. NCBI lineage: Eukaryota > Metazoa > Chordata > Amphibia > Anura > Ranidae > Rana > Rana muscosa. The sequence goes on from CM055118.1 coordinate 460,701,717, forward strand.
GACATGCGATTTGACACCGTCCTAATCGGTGCGACGACGCATCTGCGGCGATGCACGGATTTCAAAAAGTAGTTTCCGTACTGCTTTTTGCGATTCGGGCCGCCATGTCTCTTTAATCATGGCCGAAATCAGGACTGACAAGCGGGGGTGAAATCGTGCGAGATCAGCTGAACTCGCACAGCTTCATTCCCGCAGCCCAGTATGAACCTGGGCTTACACATAATAAAACACCTACCACTTTAACATTCTATTTTCATGTGTTTTGGATGCTTCTGTGATGCTTTTTTGAAACTTTAACCGTTTCATGCCTAAGCCTTTTTCTGACATTTTGTTTTAGAAGTTAAAATCCATATTCTTTGCCAAAAAATTACTTTGAACCGCGAAACAATATATATATTTTTTAACAGAGACCCTAGAGAATAAAATGGTGATTGTTGCAATATTTTATGTCGCACTGTCTTTGTGCAGCGGTCTTTCAAATGCAATGTTTTTGGAAAAAAGACCCTTTCATAAATAAAAAATAAAAAACGTAAAATTAGCCCAATTTTTTGTACAATGTGAAAGATGTTATGCAGGGTAAATAGATGCCTAACATGTCAGGCGTTGAAATTGCGGACACTCGTGGAATAGCGACAAACTACAGTACTTAAAAATCTCCATAGACGACACTTTAAAAATTTCTACAGGTTACCAGTTTAGAGGTAGAGAAGAGGTCTTGTGCTAGAATTATTGCTCTCATTCTCTCTTGCTGCGATACCTCTCGTGTGGTTTGTGCACCGTTTACATTTGCGGGCGAGACTTACGTTTGCGTTTGTTTCTGTGCGCAAGCACGGAGGAACGGGGTGCTGAAAAAAATAATTTTTCCTATTTATTTTATTTTTACACTCTTTTTAAAAATAAAATAAAAATTCTGATAATTTTTAGTGCTGTCACAAGGAATGTAAACATCCCTTGTGACAGTAATAATCAGTGACAGGTTCTCTATAAGACCCCTAATCCCTCCTTTGCAGCATTCAAAACGACAAGTTTGGCAGTTTTAAAAGCTGTTATTTTTTTAAATTTGGCGCCTTCAGTAAACCGGAAGTGATGTGATGACATCGCTTCCGGGTTACTAGATCCAAGACCCGATGAAAGCCAATTCCGGCTTCGTTTGGGTCTCAGGCCAGCCAGTGGACGTGCCGGCTGGTCGCTCGGGCCTCTCGGTGGGACGGGAGACCCTGGACGAGCCGCGGGAGGGGGGATATCCTCTTCCGCTCCTTGGGATATCAGCCGAGTGTCTGAGCGTTTGCTCTAAAAAAAACATTACCGGGGGGGGGGGGGAATGTATGCACCTGCATCACCCCGGTACAACCCCTTCAATCCGAGACCACACATTTGCCTACGGTCAGCGTGAAGGGGTTAATGAAGCTTGGCAAATGCCCTGTGTGTGTTGATTTTGTATTTGTAGAACATCAGTTCATTGGTATCCCCATTCAACAGATCCCTAGCTTATTAGTACCCTCGTTCAGCAAATTCCCAGCTTATTAGTACTCTCGTTCAGATTCCCAGCTTATCGGTACCCTCGTTCAGCAGATCCCCTGCTCAGCAGTACCCCCAGCTCTGCTGATTCCCTACTCAGTAGTTCCCTGAGCTTTGCTGATCCCCGCTTAGTAGTAACCCCCAGCTCTGCTGATCCCCCACTTAGTAGTAACCCCCTGCTTAGTAGGAACCCCCAGCTCTGCTGATCCCCCGCTTAGTAGGAACCCCCAGCTCTGCTGATCCTTCACTCACCTTTTGCTATGTGACTGTGTGGTTAAGGGGCCCCGTTATAATGTGTAATGTACAGTTTTGTATACCTTCTTTTGGCCCACCCTGTCTTTCTTGCTTCTGTGTCTTGGATGTTCTTTCAAAATTCATAAATTCTCCTGTAGTGAGGGTTAATCATTTTATGTGTACAGGGGATTTATTTGGAACCTAAGGTGTTTTATAAAGCTGCCAGGTGTTGTGTTACACATCGCACAATACTCCTGTGTTATTGGTATGCTTGCCACCTTTCTGCCATCATGGAACATTCCTGCGGAAGAAACTCAGCAGGTGCAGCAGATCGCTCGAGTCCCGGCTTGTGGCAACGTTAGAACTTCGCTCCTGACATAGAATTGCTTGGACACGTGAGGGTATTTTTGTTATGGGTTGTTATTGGATTGTTTATTTCTGTAGGAAACTACAATCTGCATGAGCAAGTGTTAGCTGAAGATGCATACCCTGCATTACCCGTCCCATGTCTAGGTGCTCAGAGATGGGGAAAGTATAAGCTTAACATGGCTGTTGTGTCAAACGTAGTTGGATGCTGTGTTCTGGACCTTTTTTTAAAGAGGAACTCTAGTAAAAAAAAAACAAATACAGTCCTGTAGCTGCCCACTTTTAAGAAACAGACACTCATCAGCCCAAGAGTCAAGTGCTGTCACCTGGGCCGGTTCTTTACTGGTCTTCGGATCCCGGCACTGCCGTCTTGGCTGTGGAATCGGCTGTGACTTTGGGCCTTTTGATGAACTTTTGATGTTTAAAAAGCAGAACAAAAATGCAAGAAAAATGCATCCCTTTTTTTATACTGTTAATGCAGTGCATTTTTAAAAGACCTGCATGCTGCATTTTTGATACATGTTTAAAAAGTGCACCAAACACGCACCTCCACTTTGAAATTAATAGAAAATACATTATAAATGCACCCTGGTTGCATTTTTGGTGTACTTTTTGGGTCACATGTCCATGTCTCACAGGTGCATGATTGGAGTCCGGCAACCAACTCCCAACCAACCAACTCCCCGCTGTGCTGGCAGATCAGTCCCACAGAGCCTCCTGGGATGTGTGATTCATCCCAAGAGGTTGTGCAGGGTGGGGGTGGGGGAGTGGCGAGCCAAACTTGCGTAATTCTTGCTTGGCAGAGGTTACCCCCTTTCAATAAAGAAAAAACACCTTTCAAGTATGTTAGAGGGGGGTGAAAAGGCAGATTAGCAGCACTTTAATTTTTAAGTGAAGGTCTACTTTAACTTGGCAATGAGTAGAAATGCATGCTTTACTGAGCATTCACTGACATTCTACCAGATTGGTTTTTGTGACTGGAAAGCTAGTAGTTTGTCAGGAATGGATAGTTTTTTTCTGGCTTGTGTTTATGAAGTCTAATGCCTCGTACACACGACCGGGTTTCCCGCCAGGAAAACTGCCATGACAGCTTTTGGCCGGGATAACTGTCCGTGTGTATGCTCCATCGCAGTTTTCCTGACAGGAAAACTGCGGGGAAAAAAGAGAACCAGTTCTCTTTTTTCCCCATCAGGAAAAAATCCTGCCGAGAAAACCAGTCGTCTGTATGCTTTCCCGAGGGGAGAAAAAAGCGCATGCTCGTAAACAATTTGACGCATGCGCGGACGCATAGAACTTATTTTTTTTTGCTCATCGTAGTCTTTGACGTCACCACGTTCTTTGCTTTCAAAAGTTCAGCGGTCTTTTGTGTGCCCGTGTGTATGCAAGGCAGGCTTTAGAGGAATCACATCGGGAAAAGCGTCGTTTTTTTTCCTGCCGGGAAAAAGAGGCATAACAGAAGCTTGTGTACATGTTATCTCTGTTCTGATGTAGTAGAACACAGTGGCTGATGTGATGAATACTTTCCAATATGTCCACCTTGCTCCTTCCCTAGAATAATTCCTCCTGAGCTCCTCTGTTGTGCTTGCCAAGTCTCATAGCCCTATCGATATCACAATAGTAATTTAATGTCTGCAGGCACCTGTACTGTATTTTCCAAACCATGGGGGCAGTTCATTTGAGAATTTGCAAAACTTTTCTGGTGGTATGGGCCCATGGGAAAGTCCTGCGCTTAATTCATTAAAGCCTTGTGACATGTAACAGTAATCCACATTCTGTGGGCACCTGCACTGCGTTTACCAAGCTATGGGGTCAATGCAGTAAAACGTTTGCAAAACTTTTCTGGTGGTATTGGCCCATTAGAAGGTTCTGCACCAAATTTATGAAAGCCTTGTGATACATTCATCTACAGTTCTGACACGTACAACAGATTTAGGTAGTTCTGATTTGCACCGCTTATCCATAGTGTTGCTGTAGCTGTGACATTTTAAAGAAAAAAAAACACCACTTATTGGTAGAAACCAAATGTAATTTAGACCAACTCTACAGTTGATGTACAAAGACAGGCCAGTGTAATCAGGATGATAATTGGGGAAAATAGGAGGAGAGGGGAGTTGTGAGTTTGTTTTTGTATTTGCTTTTTTGTTTCAAGGACTTAAGTCACCAGCATCCCACCAACCCATGATATTGGCTGAACATTGACACAGGGCAGAGCCTGATGAGAATGCTGAGAGACTAGTTCCCTGGTGGGTCCACCTCCCTTGTGATTGACAGTGATTGACAGTGAATGGCGGTGGGTGGATACCATAGCTGTCAGCTCAATAGTGGCTATGGAATCCAACCACTGCCATCCACGGTCAGTCAAGGGAGCAGAGTTTCATTAGGAGCAAGTCTGTCAAGGTGGTTCCATCAGACTATGCCCATCCCACAACCAAAACTCCTTGACTGATACGTCTGTGTGGCCGAAAAAGGCCGAACGGAGCTTAATATTGCTGAACCTCAGTCCTTGCGACCACTTGTGACAAATTCATGTGCCAGTTCCACACAATTGCATCAAAATGTCCAAGTATCGGCAGTTGGAGGCATTACCAAGTTCTAAAGAGTGTCTTCAATGTTCTTTGTGGATTTCAATGTATGTTGTCACTTTTTTTTTTTTTTTACACCAAAACATAAGCGCACCTCACCACACACAAAGGTAAGACATATAGGCATTGTGACCCATAAACATGGTTTCTAATTTCTGTCTGCAGCAGGTACATTTTTCAACCAGATGTCAACTGGCCCTGGGATAACCTTGCTGAATAATTCCTTGTTGGATTATTTTCGAGGGGTATAGAGTTAGTTAATAAGTGGCACACCATTGTATTATTACCTGTTTCCATAACAGGTCCACCTCCCTTGTGATTGACAGTGAATGGCGGTGGGTAGATTCCATAGCTGTGTTAACCAATGGTGGCTATGGGATACACCCACTGCCTTCCACGGTCAATCGCAAGGAAGGGGGGGGGGTCTGATTGGGAACCAGTCTCAAGGTTTCTCCAACAGGCTATGCCCGTCCCACAACATAAGCTCCTTGACTTATACGTCTGTGTGGACGACCAGGGCCGAGCGGAGCTAAATAATGCTCAGCCTCCTGAAGTCCTGACCACCTCCTGTAATAAATCCATGTATTGGTTCCTGGCAGATACATGAATCCGTTGTAAGTATGGACAGTTGCAATGTGGAGGCATGATGGAGTTCTAAAGAGTGTCTTCAATGTGGCTTATGAATTTAAATGTATTATGTCACTGCTTTTTATTAAATTTTTTACACACCAAAACACAAAAAAAACGCATCTCACGACACACAAAAGACATCTCGGCGTTGTGACTCCTAAATGCGGTTTCTAATTTCTGTCTCCTGTGGGTACATTTTTGAACCGTTATATGTCAGCTGGCCCTTGGATAACCTTGCTAGTTCTTTGCTAGATTATTTTCAAGGGGTATAGAGTTGGTTAATATGTGGCACACCGTCATATTATTACCTGTTTCCATAGCGGCAGAGTTTGGCTCAGATTAATGGCATGGAATCTAAGGAGTTGTTGTGGGAGTCACCTCTGTTGACTTTTCAAAATACTGATTATATCCTTGTTCCTCTGTGATGGCCCCCAACCTACACATAACTCTGCTCCCGCATCTCTGTAACAGATGACAATGTCCTAGTAATGCAGAGAAATGTTTTTAATTTTTTTTTTATTAGGGGTAATCAAAGTATAATTGAGGCTAAACATTTATTTTTTTTTGGAGTAGGAGCAGTTTGAAGTCACCAATTTGCTGGTGTCTCATTAGGGAGCTTTCTCTTCACTTCCTGTCCGGTAGACTCAACAGGAAGTTGGAGTATATCTTTCCAATATGGGGAAAATCCCTCCTTTAAATAGTTTTCATCGGAAGAAGTTTTCCCATTAGGCCTCGTTCACATGGGCGCTGAGACCCGTAGTCTGTGAATGGGCCATGTATTTATGTGACTTTGACCACCAGGTGCTTTGTTTAGGTAGCCCATTCAACTCTGAGGACAAAGCAACTGCATGGACACAACCGCCGCTCCCAATTTATTTGGAAAGATGCTGGGTGTATCTTTTTGTGTCTGTTTCCTTCTGCAGTAGTTAATATTGGTTTGGAACCTCTAATCAATATTAGGATAATGCCTATCTGTTAAATTTCCAATGCCTAACCAATCACCACTCTAAATCTAAATAAAACCTTTTGCCTTTATGGTGGCCATACAGGTTTCAAAATGTTTTTTTTGTAATCTGATTAATGTGTGATTCAATCGATTTTGAGCAAAACAAATGTAGCACTTACCCCCATTTAGGGGACCGGCTGGTTTTGTTGGGTCTTGCGAACTACCTCCTAGGCTTCCGTTGTCAGGGTATAGAAAAAGTCTCCTAAAAGGCCAATGTCCACACAAATGTAAAACCCAAACAGTCAGGCTTTATTTACTTTTGCTCAGGGAAACGTGAGAGGAAAGTCAGATATGAGAGAAGAACAGGGGAAGGTTCAGGTACGCAGCACTAAAGTTGCAGTCGTCGCCACTCAAGCCTGAGTGGGTTTTGCTCAGCCGGATAGTCCCATTTTTAGTGGTCCTAGCAGCCGGGATGAAGCACGAATCAATCCTATCTTTTAGAAAGTAGGGATACGATCAGGAATCCTCTGCCATAGAATTATTAAAAGTCCCAAACCTCCCAGCCAAGCAATAGTGAGAGGACATTTATGCCGGATTGGCGTATTGCAGGGCTTGTAATGATGATGAGGATGATGGATCCCTCCTTAGGCGAGTCTCCAGGCCTTCTCCCGAGACAGCGGTACCGTCGCTAGTCTCCTCTGGGACAGATCCTCCCCTGGACTTCTTTCCCAAGCGTGGGCTTTCCGCAGGTGGGTAGCCTGGGATCCTTTCCTGAGGTGTAGGCCCCAGCCAGTAGACCTGGGCCTAACAGGTAGCGATGTAGCCTCGGGCTGAAGGTGCCCGGGGCCAGAAAACACACGCACCCCGTGCCATGCAGGCCATGAGGCACGAACACCAACGGATGGGCTCCCAGGACGGAACACCAGAACAGACCCCAATTATAATCGCGTCTGCTCCTTATGTACCCTCTCCCAGCATGCACAGCGGGTAGACCACGCCCACTGCATGGCTGCCGAGAAAGGACACCCAAGGTGTTGATACCCCCTGTAGTTCAACCTATGCCGGTCGTGACAGTGCCACCTGCAGGCGAACAGGGAACATTACTGCCAGGCAGCATCACACCCAGAGCAGAAGCAAAATTTAGAACAGAAACATGTCTGAGCCCAACTACTGACTAAGACCACCCCTAAATTTCAAACCTAGCGCCCCCAAATATTGGGGGGGGGCACTACACAAATCTGCAAAACAATCGAAGAGCCATAACCCCCCTTTCTTAACAATATAGGCAAGCCATAGATTAATCAATTTTCTTTCCTTTCACCATGGCTGAACTGGCCGAGATTTGATACATCTACGAATGATTTGATCAGGATGGAAATTTATTGATGGTTTTGCATCAGCAGAACTGAAATATTTTGAATTTAATCATATGTTGATCGATCAGGTTATGAAATTACTTGGTGGAGATGTGACCAATAACTTACAATTGTATGTTAATCAATTTCCTGTGTGTGTGGCATAATTATCGAATGGATTGTTGACTATAGTTATATAGGAATAGATTGATCGGAAAATAAATTGATCATTTACTGAGCCGTGTATGGCCACCATGCATTCTACTTTATTGCTAGTCTTCTTTGTTTTTATAATATGTATCTGTCTTAGGGCGTGTTCACAATATATGTGGAAAGCTGCATTTTTCTGCCTTTTTTTCCTGTCCGTCACCGACTCTCTGCTCTGCCCCTCCAGAACTCGCTGGAGCGCTGGGCTGTGAAGGGGGCGGGAGAGGCTGGCTTTTACGCTCTCAGTAGTGTGCTGAGAGGTTGAGCTATCTGCCGGTCAGGCTTCTGGGTGGATCCGGACATTATTGTCAGGATCCTTGGAGAGCCTGGACCAGCTCTGTGACATCGGCCAACAGCAGACTTTAGCCTGTTGTCAGCTGAATCTGGGTGACAGGTGTCCAGAACTAAGTGCACTCATGTGACCCCCAGGAGACGTGTGGCCAAAAGAGTTGTTCAGACCTGATTGGTTGGTAATTTGGCGTAAATAGTGACAGTTCATAGGGATATCACATGGACATTTTTTTTTGTTTTTTGTGCTGATATATTTTCTAGTGGGACAGCAATGAGCAGATTTATTATCAGAAAATCTTGTGATCGGTATATCTCAGAATTTTGTTAAATGTAGCTTGCATTTTTTTGTTTTGCAGAAGCGGCTCCAAAGGAACACCTTGCCTGAGTGACCTTTCCCATGTTGAACGTTTCAGAGACTGCTGGCTGGAACACCATTTGGAATTAAATGTTTACATTCTGACCAGGGAAGCGGACTCTCAGACACATATCAGAATGGAAACCCTCATAAAAGACCTGTGTAGACATATTGAGGGTCATTCAAGCTCTCAGGTAAGCCTCTTAGGGAACCAAGAATGATGACATTGGAGACATAGAAATGATTTCTAAGCTTTGGCCAATGCATATCTTCACATGGACTGACTTCTGAGACCAGAATTCTGCTAATCTACTGACATCATTCGCCGTGGCTCTGTGACTGATGACTTCTGCTGGTAATATGCTGAATAGTGACATCTGACAAAAAAATGATTGCTGTTTGGATAGCCCTTGGAATGCTGCAACTTTTTGTCCTCTACTCCCCCCATTGCGGTAGCACTTTTGCTTGGCAATAGACAACACAGGCACTTGGTGATGTCACCTGGGTGTGGGGACTGTGTCCTCAGCCCTGTGTAAGCTCAAAGATGTAACCCGGGACTAGGAATCCCTCTGAGGAAGAGAAAGAAAGGGAAGTATGTACGTCTGGTAGGGTTACAATTACAGAGAAATCAACCCAGGAAGACAATTAGGGTGATCAAGTAGCAGCGCACAATGCTTTCTGCAGTGAAAAGTGTGTGTGGCTAATTTAAATTCTATCACTGCTCACCTCTGCAAGCAGTTTTCTTCTACTGCTCATATCTGTGCCCCCTCTCCTGCCACCACTTACCTTTTGCTTCCTCTCGCCTAATACTGCTCACTTTGCTTCCCCTCTGCTGCCTCCACTCACCTTTTGTGCCCCTCTTCAACCACTGCTGGCCTCTGTGGCCCCTCTTGAGCCACCGCTGGCCTCTGTGGCCCCTCTTGAGCCACGGCTGGCCCCTCTTGAGCCACCGCTGGCCCCTCTTGAGCCACGGCTGGCCCCTCTTGAGCCACGGCTGGCCTCTGTGGCCCCTCTTGAGCCACGGCTGGCCTCTGTGGCCCCTCTTGAGCCACGGCTGGCCTCTGTGGCCCCTCTTGAGCCGAAGTTGACTGCGCTCCAGTGTGAACCGTACGCCGTGTGGGAACTGGTGTCCACACCGGCATAGAGGGACAGCTCTTCTTGCATCTACCGCTCTTCTGCCATCTCCCCATCGCTGCAGCAACACCGCAGTGCACTACCTCTTCATCTTGGCAGTATTCCACCACTGGGAGACTACAGACACACGGAGTGACTCATGCCCTCCGCAGACAACTTAGAAGGATATCTATTCATGCTTAAACTCCACTTCCATCCTGTGAGTAGCCATTTGGCTGTTATTTTAATTCTTTTTAAATAAATTTCTAACATACTGCACTTAGTAGGCGCATTTGTTTTTTATTTCCCTCTTGAGCCACGGCTGGCCTCTGTGGCCCCTCTTGAGCCACGGCTGGCCTCTGTGGCCCCTCTTGAGCCACGGCTGGCCTCTGTGGCCCCTCTTGAGCCACGGCTGGCCTCTGCGGCCCCTCTTGAGCCACGGCTGGCCTCTATGGCCCCTCTTGAGCCACGGCTGGCCTAATTTCTACCTCTGAACCTCCCCTTATACCTCTGCATCCCCTGCATATACCCTTGCCCTTCTCTTCATCCTTTAGTGGATAGGTTTACTGAATGTATTGCGCTGGGAAATGGAAACCTCTAGTGACATGCAGGCTTTGGTGCGCTGATAAGTTTAAAGAACACTCTAAACAGGAATAAAGGCTTGGGTGCTCAACAGGATATTGCAAGAGATCTGATTATTATTTTACAGGATTTATTTAGCGCCAACCATTTTTGCAGTGCTTTACAATATGAGGGCAGGACAGAAGGAATTGGAGGCCCCCCTGCTCGTGAGAGCCTACGCTTCTTGGAGTTTTCTAGGGGACTTCACAGTCCTGTCAAGAAAGTGAACTTATTGCTTTGCCCTGCAAGAGAAAAATAAAGGTTCACTTTAACTAGCCGCTGTTGCCATTTTCCAGAATGAAGTTCATATCCAGTCAAAACTTTACGAACTTTCCCTCACTTCCTGCATTGTGACTTCTTTATTAAAAAAAAGTTCTGTGCCTTCCATCACCTGATATTGTGTGATAGATGCTCTCTTTATGTTCATATATCCAGAGGAAAGAAGCAAGATAACTGTGTCTGTTAAAATTTATTAAACCCTTGGAGGCAAATAAAAATATTTGGTGACCTATCGCGTAAATTTATTGTACACAAAAGTAAATTTTTAGTGTAGTCACTTTGAGGTTCTTTAGAGGTTTGATGCCAAAAAGGCTGTCCGGAGCGCCACCTAGTGTATGGTTGGGTTTTTGTTTAACAGTAGTGAAGGAGAATTGACTGAGCCAGTCTTTATTGAAGTCCATAGGTAGATTTATCTAGACGTTTTATTTTTTGCAAAAAGGGTTATTTTCTTTATTGACTCTACAGTCCTCCGCTCTACCAGCTGAGCTATCGAAGGGTACGCTATTTTCTAATTTAAATAATGCATACATTAAACATATACTGTTTGTAAAGCTCACCACACACATTGCAATGTGATCTCTGCTAGATCTAGCAACAAGTATATATTGCAAGGAACCTGCCTGACTGTATAGAAAGTTTGGAAGATCTAAAATCAATTGTACAGAAATTAGTACGGTAAGAATGTGTGGTGAGCTTTAAAGCTGATCTTCACAGCCCCACAAACCAAAAATGCTATTTAATTAATTCCTACTATTTAAAGCAGAGTTTTACCTTGAATTTATTTTATTTTTTTCATAATCCGACTCCTTTAAGCCTATAAAGAAACTTTTGGAGGAAAATGTTTTTTATTTTATACTTACCAGAAATACCCTGTTGCTATGTATTTCTCCTAATCTGCCACTTCCTGGTCCACGGCGCTCCTCGTCACTTCCTCACTCGCCTGTGCTCCTGGGAAATTATGTGTCATCATTCCCCAGGAGTTTGTGGGCAATACTGTGATCAAAAGGCGCATTATTTCCTGACAGAAAATGACGCGATTTAAGGCGTTGGCCATAACAACGGGGTTGTGGCCAGAACTCCGCTTCAAAGCGAACTCCCCCCATTCATCCATCCATCCATGTCTCCATGCTTTATTTTTTTTGAGAAATCACTTTGAAAAGCATTCCCCTAGCATTTCTGTCCATGGTCATCTTGAGTAAGGACAAGTGATTCATGTAGCATTTAATTCCTGGAATCCATCTACCCTTAGCTCAAGCATGCATGCAGGAGAGTGTACTTGGCAGGGAATCAAACCCCTCCTCTCTTCCCCTTCTGAAGACTCCTGGGACGTTTGCCATAATTTGCCTAGGCAAGAAACCAGGAAGTAAATGATATACGTTCCTATCTATTTACCAACGCTAGCAGTATGAGGATTAAATATAATCAATGTTGATAGGGAGAGTGAAGTTCAACTTTAAAGCGGGATTCCACCCGCGATTTATTTTTATTTTTTTAAAAGTCAGCAGCTACTAATACTGTAGCTGCTGACTTTTAATAAGGACACTTACCTGTCCTACTCACCCGCGATAACGATCGATCGGTGGTGGCAGGTCCCGGCTCCTCCATCCTGACTAAGTGAAACAGGCAGTGAAGCCCCTGTTTCCTACTGCACATGCGCGACTCGCACGGCGCTCTGTGAATGGGCGGCTGCCTCCTGGGATTACACGCAGTTCCCAGAAGGCAGCGCTCCCCATTCACAAGAAGAGGAAGCGGAAGGACATACACCGAGGCAAAGAAAGAGGCAGATTAGGGGACTTCCCCATAGCAAGAGGCATTTCGGGTGAGTATAAATTCTTTTATTTTTCTATTCATTTTTTTCTTTTTTTTATAGGAATTTTAGTGTTAAAAAAAATTCGGGGTGGAACTCCGCTTTAATGACAAATGACACTTAAAATTGAACACCCATTATGTTAGGTTTGTCTCTTTCAAGGTCCAATAATCTCTGCTCACCAATGGGGACATTTGTAAAGTCTATTTTACTTAAAGTGGTTGTAAAAAGCAGAAGGTTTTTTTTTTATCTTAATGCCTTCTATGCATTTAAGATATAAAAAGCCTTCTGTGTGCAGCAGCCCCCCTAACCCTTACCTGAGGTCCCTCTAGCTCCAGCGATCTCGGCCGTTCCGGGACTCCCCTTCAATTTGTTAAGTCAGCAAATGAGAATAGAGAGGGGGCGGGCCGGGCCACAGCTCCATGTCTGAATGGACACAGGGAGCTGTGACTCTGCTAGGGGGCCCCCATAACAAGCTGCTTGCTGTGGGGGCACCCAACAGGAGGGGACCAGGATAGCCAAAGAGGGACCCGAGAAGAGGAGAATCTGGGCTGCAAATCCACTACACAGAGCAGGCAAGTATAACATGTTTGTTATTTTTAATAAAAAAAAAAAACAAGACTTTACAATCACTTTAAAGTATACAGTAAGTTCTTCACACAAGCAGTACCTTATAAAGAGCAGTCTGCGGTGGATTGCTTTTCAGAGGGCATTTGTCAGGCTGTGAGGAGGTGATATGTTGCAGCATCACCGTCTAATTTAACCCTATAAATGGGGCACGAATGCACTGCAATTGTGTGCATTGTACGCGGTTGTGGTGCAGCCCCACAGACAGCCGCAATGCCTGACAGAAGAGACATTCTGTTTAATTGTTGCTGCATTGTGTGTACAACACATCGCTATTCAGGCAGGTGATCAAGGGGCGGTAAAACAGCAGCCCAACCGTCTGGTTTTACTGCCTCCCAGGCGCACATGTGAATTATGCCTGACAGCATTTTTTTTATTTTATCTTTTTGTTTTGGGTAGAGTGGAGAGGGATTAGAACACCTGTCAGGTTTTTATTGCTGCCTGTGTCCCTGTTAGGGAAATTTATCATCTCTCTATTTGTCCTGTTTACCGTTCTCACCAAGAGTAAAAGTGCAAGAGTCTTAAATATTGGGTTGGACAACTCAGGATATCCTCTCACTTCCTGTTGTGGCTATGGGACAGGAAGTGAAGGGAAATTTTGCCAAAGGGACAGCGATGACAAAAACCCTTCTTTACACTATCCAAAATGTGGGGGGAGGTTTTGCTTTCAGTTCTACTTTAAAGTGGTAGTAAACCGCAGCAATAAAAAAAAAAACTTTCCCTTGCAAAATAGCATAATGTGCTAGTATGCATCGCATGCTAGCACATTATGAAATACTACTTTTAAAATGAAGCCCTCCAGCGGCGCGCTGTCACTGCTGAAGGCACTTCCATTTTTCCTCAGTCTTCCTTTCGGGTTCGCGGACTCTGACACTGTGAGTTTCCGAACCCGTGATGATGTCACTCCCGCGCATGCACGTTATGCGGGACCTTCACAGCGCATGCGCTGGTGACATCACCAGCTGCATTCAGGGTGAATATCTTCTGAATGGTGCAAGTTTAGGAGATATTCATTTTAGCTACTTTATTTTAGGCTTACCTGGAGGTAAAAATCACAAAGCGGTCTTTACTATCGCTTTACGACACTGTCTCTGGCTAATGTAGCCTCCAATCATTTAATGTGTCTAGATGTAAGTCCTGAATGAATTTCAGTGTGTGTATTATAATATATGTATTTACATACCTCCCAACTTTTTGAGATGGGAACAAGGGACACCTATTAGCAAAAATATGTAGGCATAGGACACGTCCCCTGTCACACCCCCTTAAAGAAGAGTCGTAAAAAATGATTTGTTAAAACCCACGAGTGCTTTTTTTTTTTTTTTCGCCACTATTCCTTTCATATTGGCTTTTGAAATGTACAAATGCAGCAATTTATAATTAGTGCATTTTATATACAACTATATAGATCAGACCAAAATGAGGGACAAGCTATGGTATTTATACACTGCAATTGCAGAAGGTTCATTGTACACTAAGGTGTCCGTTTATGAAGCAGTGAAATCTATTCACTGCTTCATTCGCCGGCATTCACAGTGGGGATCTCTCTCCTCTGTGTGCCTGTTTATTAAGCAGAGTAGATCGCTTCACCCTTGGAGGAGTGAAGCCATCTACCAACGCTTCCAACACTGGAGAACGGCCCCTGATACTGGAATCTTGTCAGACTTCACGAGATTACAGCAACAGAAATTCACAGAAACACGAGATGTCAGTTTATTAGGCAGTGATAAATAATCACCGCTCAGTACACAGACAGACGGCGTGGTTTGTTATTAAAATAACAAGTCCCCCTACATAATATATATATGTATACACACACATTGTATATACATGAATATACACACACACATATATATAAGCTACCCTTACATCTCGCTACTCAGGATTCACATTTTGTTATTAAATGGGATCTACTGGTTTCATTACTTTGGGTCTGCAGCAATTACCTCCCACAAGTTAAAACCTGTTTTTTATCATGGGCCAACAATGCAGCAACAGGGCCTCGGGCTGAAGGTGCCCAAGCCCTAAGCACACTAGCGCACCCCGTGCCATGCGGGCCACAAGGCACACTCACTGGACCAGAGGTCCCCCTGAACGCCTTGGGGTCCCCCTGGAATCGCCTCAAGCCAAATGGCGTCTGCCCCTTTTTGTACCCTCTCCCAGCATGCACAGCGGGTAGCCCACGCCCACTGCACGGCTGCTGAGAGAGGACACCCAAGGTGCTGTGATACCCCCCGTAGTCCAGCCCGTGCCGGCGGTGACGGTGCCACCTGCAAGCAAAAGAGAACAAAACTGCCGGGCAGTATCACACCCAGAGCAGAACAACAATTGAAACATAATTGGTCTGAGCCCAACTACTGGCTCAGACTGCCCCTAAATTTCCACATAGCGCACCCCAAATATTGGGGGGGGGCTATATATATATATATATATATATATATATATATATATATATGTACACACACACACATGTAGCGTCCTCACCCTTCTCATTCACGGCTTGTCTGTCTTGTCTAGGGGTTAACACTGGGGGGAGGGATGAGATACACCACGGCCCATGTCCTCCAAGGTGTAGAGGTGAAGGCCAGAACTATCGGGCCTGTGTATGTGTCCCAGAGTCCAGTCCTTTCCTCGGATTGACTCCCCTTTGCTCCTAGTAACCAGAGTTCCACACACTGAATAGGTCCAACTCGTATTTATTCTTCTCAATAAACAGTCAAACAGCACAGACAGGTTGGGACCCATAGAACACTTCAGTATTTGTGGGGAGTAGGCCAAGGCACAATTCTTCTAGATAGAGCTAACCACTGTAGTATCACCAGTGGCGAATAGTCACTGCCACTGACTATATGAGGTAGAACTTGAATTACCTTCGCTAGCACAGCCCCTGTCAGGGGAAGGATATCCGTCCAAGGGAGTCACCGGAGGCCTCTCTGTCACCAGCAATGCTGCGCCGGACTCTCCAGAGAAGTTCCGCTCACCAGTCCTCTCAACCTCAGACACGGGCACCCAAGGAGTTAGGGCCCCCTCGGATTCTTCAGCCCTTGCGGAACTCAGTCAAAGGTACTGAGCTCCAGGCCTCAGCCACAGTACCTCACCCCAGGCTAAAGGTGCCTGAGATGGACTCCATCTCTCGCTCCAGCCAGGTCAAGGGCACCTGGGCCCAGAACTCCGGGACGCCAGCACCCAAGCTTAGGGTGCCTGGGTGCGGCTGCGTCCTCCGACTCTGACCCCAAGGTCAGGGGCGCCCGCCCCTTTTATCCCCTCGCCTTTTGCGTCACATCAGGTTCCCCGCCCTGCTGTGCCTGCACCAGGAAAGGACAAAAAGGAAGCAGTCTTGCAGTGAGTGTTCAACCTCGGCCCATGGCGACAGCGCCACCTGCAGGCCACAGGGAACCTCACACCACCAGAGTCCTCCAAGAACCACAAAAGGCCTCAGATTCCCTGACAATCAATGCATCTGGGTTACACCTCCACCCAGATGCTTTCCCAAAAATCAAACACCCGCTACATACACACACACATACACACACACACATACACACACACACAAACACATATGACAGGGGTACATGGTTACAGTGTTGGGGGGGGGGTCTGAACGAGGTAGAAAGAAGTTAAAAATCTTCCTCCTTCCCCCTCCGATCCCCCCAGATTCTCTCTTCACTCCCAAATTCTCCACCTCCTGAGCTGGTGAATCTGGGAGTGTGAATTTTGACTCAGATCACAGCTTCATATACTGGCCGTTACTGTGTCATTCAGTGAGGATTCTCAGTGTGCAGAGATCATCGGCGGGAGAACATGTTCAAACACTTCTCCCCCCGTTTATCTCTGTTTCATAAACTGTTTATGGATTGGGATCACCGCTGATCACTGCTTCATAAACGGACACCTAAGCTTAGTAAAGCTTCATCAACCAACCATGTCCTAGCAGAAACCTTGTGTTTTCATTGCCCGCACACACGAACATGTTTTCAGAGTGAACAGATTTTCCTTAACGTTACAAATGGAGCACATTTTGTACGAATCGCCTCTATTCCTTTAGTTAATCAGTCTGATGTAAATTCTTTGTTTGCAACACTTACATTTCTGTTGGGCTGTGCCCTTTTACCACCGAGATATGTTCAGTAGTAGTTAGTCTTAATGCGGAACTTGTGGTCAGGAAGTAGAGTATTGCTTTATCTAGAAAACAAACACAATTTTTGTTACATTTATTCTGCTGTAGTTAAATTGACGTGTTTATTATCCTCCATGAATCGAATAAACGGCCCAGCATGTGAAGTAAACTAATAAACAACTAAAACCGTGAATTCTTTTCAACTTTAATGCTTTATTCATTTGTGTTCCCCTTCCTTGCTTTGTTTCAGACTTGGATTTTTAAAGCCTCTATTTGTTGTTGCTTGTTTAACACTCACACTATACCATTGCTTTTAGGTCTGTTTCACACGGCTTCAGCTTGTATAAGAGCGGCAAGCTTTGACAAAGCATTTGCAGGGCTTTCAGCAAGGCTTTGAAATTGTGCGATTTTTAGATGAAGTCGCACAACAATTTCAAAGCCGCATTCAACATGAACGAGGGTTTATGGAGATTGCCCTTCTTTGTTGAAGCTTTTAAAGTCCCATTCGGCTCCAGTTTGTAAATGTTGAACACAGATCCTCATGAAAGTGTTGATCGTCACTTTAACCACTTAAGCCCCGGACCAATACGCAGCATAAGGACCAGGCCCCTTTTTGCGATTCGGCACTGCGTCACTTTAACTGACAATTGCGTGGTCGTGCGACATGGCTCCCAAACAAAATTGGCGTCCTTATTTTCCCACAAATAGGGCTTTCTTTTGGTGGTATTTTATCACCTCTGTGGTTTTTATTTTTTGCGCTATAAACAAAAATAGAGCGACAATTTTGAAAAAAACAATATTTTTTACTTTTTGCTATAATAAATATCCCCAAAAAATATATATATAAAAAAACATTTTTTTCCCTCAGTTTAGGCCGATACGTATTCTTCTACATATTTTTGGTAAAAAAATCGCAATCGCCGTTTGAGTGGTTTGCGCAAAAGTTATAGCGTTTACAAAATTGGGGGTAGTTTTATGGCATTTTTATAATTTTTTTTATTTATTTTTTTACTAGTAATGGTGGCGATCAGCTTTTTTTTTATTTATTTTTTGTGACTGCGACATTATGGTGGACACATCGGACACTTTTGACACTGTTTTGGGACCATTGCCATTTTTACAGCGATCAGTGCTATAAAAATGCACTGGTTACTGTTAAAATTACACTGGCAGTGAAGGGGTTAACCAGGAGGGGGCGCTGTAGGGTGTTAAGTGTGCCCTGATTTGTGTTTCTTGCTGTGGGAGGCGTGGCTTAGCGTGTGATGTCACTGATCGTCGTTCCCTATTACATGGAACAGACGATCAGTGACAGGCACACTAGGAAGCACGGGGAGAGGTTTGTTTACACTTGCCTCTCCCCGTTCTTCCTCTCTGTGACCCGATCGCGGGACACCAGCGGCGATCGGATCCGCTGTTCCCGTGGGGACGGTCACGGAAAAGAGGACCGGGTCGCGAGCGTGCCGCCGTGCCATTTTGCCAACGTACATCGGTGTGCGGCGGTCCTCAAGTGGTTAAGCAAGCTGCTAGCAGGCTTCAACATTTTTTTGAAGCTTGTAAAAAGCCTGCTAGCAGCTTGCTTAAAGTGAGGATCAATACTTCCATTAGGATCCGTGTTCAACATTTACCAACTGGAGCTGAATTGTTCTTTTAAAAGCTTCAACAAAGAGAGGGGCAAGCTTGCTGAGCCCTCATTCACGAATGTGGCTTTGAAATTGTTGTGCGACTTCATCTGAAATCGCACAATTTCAAAGCCACATTTCAGTGCGACTTGAAAGACATCTGTGCATCTTCATGTACAGATGTCTATTGAAGTCGCACCCGACATCGCCAAAAGTAATGCATGAACCACTTTTGCAAATCGGTGCCGCAGGCTGCGACTTGTCATGCGATTTGATCTGTCAAATTGTATGACAAACTGTATGCGCTCAAATTACAATGCAAATGTACTGGTTTCAGGTATCAGAGGACTTGCAAAAGTACCACTGTCAGTGCAACCCTAACAGAAGCCGTAGTATTTTCTCTATAAATGATGCATAACCTATGAATATAGGACAGGCAGATGATTGAAAGGCCCACCCCGTCCATTCATAGATCATGTTCCAGTCATAGAGGCTGTAGTATGGCTTCTATGAATGGCAGAAAGGGCGGGCAGAGTCATGTACTCTTGATGAGAGCCTGTAACAGCTCGTTGGTTGTATTAACCCCAGCCGCACCAGAAGAATGGTGGGGGGGGGGGCAGGATAAGAGGGTGGTTTCACCTAATAGAAAAGGAATCGGCACATGGGACACATCCTACTGACTGTAAGTTATGTCCCTTGTGGTGATCTTTCAGTTTGTGATTTTTGTCTGCACTCAGGCTTTAACTTCACCGGCTATATTGTTGAAGTAGAAGTAAAGCGAGAATCTTTGACTGTCATCAGAACTAGTGTCCCCTTTGGAAGATTTTCTGTCTATTCCTGTTCTGGTGACAACACAAAATTTTGGGATTTGCTTTCATTTTTCACTCTTGGTGATAACAGCAAACAGGACAAACAGAGGGGGGTGAATCTCCCTAATGGGGGGGGGGGGGGGCGCACAGACAGCAATAAACACTTGACAGGTGGTGTAATCCCTAGCTATTTTAACCAGGACTTAAAAAGAAAAAATAACTTTGGCTATTTTTTATTCTTGTAACAGAAAATGTTGCGTGTGTGTATAATATATATATCTGTAAGGCTCCGTAAAAGTAGCGCAGGGACTCTGTTACATTGGGTTCCATTGAAATCAATGGGTTGTGACTTGTCATGCAACTTTGTGTCCAAAGTCGCATGACAAGTCACACAAATGTGAACAGAGCCCAATTGTGTAGCTGTTTTCTTGTTTGTTACTATTTACTGTATTGCTTGTTGTGTCTGTTGTGTTCCTTTACTCATATAATTTTCCATTGTTTATCAGGGCATATGTGCAAAGTCGGAGCAGGAACCCGAGTCCGAAGAGTCGGCTGATTTATGTCACCAGGATGTAGAGAAAAATGTTACAGATAAGACTTTGGATTTGCACAGCGACTCTGATGGCACAGAGAATAAATCGTCTACACTGTGCAGCGAGGAGAGCTCCACGAGTGACAAGGTGGAAGAGCTTGGTGTTACTATTGACAGCGAGGTGGAAACTGTGGGTGGAGACGGTGCAATGCTTTCCTTTTCTGGTACAAGTAAAGAGCCCAAAGAGGAAGAGGAGGGAACGAAGTCAGAGGATAATATATCGGTTGCACACCAGCACATACAAAGGTTTCCCACTGAGGTACAGGCATCCGAATCCCTTCTGTCCAGTGGAAATCCAAATGAGGAAACTGGAATGACCTCAACTGGAATTGTTGTGGACCACGAGGGCCTGTGCGGGAGAGATAATTTGGATGAGGAAATGATAACCACTACAGAGAGAGCGACTCCAGACGTTGCTATAACGGAAGCTTCAGACAAAGCCACTGTATTGACTCTAACCGCTGGTGTGGACATGGGCCAGGCCATGCCAGGGTACTGTACTAGCGCAGCATGTTCCAAGGACACAGTAGGGAATACCGAGAACAGTGAACAGGAAATGGGCGCAGTCACACTACTGCCTGTGAATGAGAACCAGGCTATTGATAGTTTTAATGACAGTTCCGGCCAGGGTGAAATAAGTCTTTGTCTGCTAAATGAAACAGAGCAATGTGACATTGCGGAGTCCGGACAGCCACAGGAATGCACTGCAATAAAAGCGCTGGACTGCATTGAGATATGTGAAGTGAGAGGCTCTGATACAAGTGTACCAGCTTCGCAAAGTGAACTTTCGGAGCAGACTGTGGATGATATCGGTCTGACTGCTAAGGAAGGAAATGCACTCACAGGTGTAGATGTAACAGATTACAAAGCTAAAAAAGCTGGTGGTGGTGATGCTGGAGCCATGCTTGAAGAAGAAGTTGTGGTCACCGCTTGCAAACCTAAACGTGCTGGTGGTGGTGATGCTGGATCCATGCTTGAAGAAGTTGCGGTCACCGCTTGCAAACCTAAAAGTTCTGGTGGTGGTGATGCTGTATCCATACTTGAAGAAGGTGCAGTCACCGCTTGCAAACCTAAAGGTTCTGGTGGTGGTGATGCTGGATCCATACTTGAAGACGTAGTTGCGGTCACCACGACACCTTTAGCACAAATTTCTGAAGGCCTTAGTGTAGGTATCGAAGAAGCCATGCCTGGTCCTTGTACTAGCCCACCAGTGGAAACTATGGACACACTAAGTTCTCAAGGGACCAGTGAACTGGATACTGGAAAGGCAACAACACTGACTGTTAATGACAATCTAACTACTTTTAAATCTGGAAATGGAGACCAGGGAGAGCCAAGTCCCTCTATAATAGAATCTGGGCAGTGTGATCTTGTAGAAGGAACCATACAGTGTGACCTTGTAGAAAGAACCGGGCAGTGTGACCTTGTAGAAGGAACCATACAGTGTAACCTAGTAGAATCTGGACAGTCACTGGAAAGCACGGCAATTGACAAGTTGGACTGTGTAGAGGTATGTGACTCCGAACAGACGGAAACAGACGTTTCCAATTCACAAAGTGAAAGTCTAGATCAGTCTACTGATGGCACAGGACGGATTGCCGATGGCGAAAATTCTACCACTGAAGCAGACGTACCTGTCTGCTCTTTTCATGACTGTGTAGGTGAAGTAAGGGATGCTGTTATTCCTCCAGCACCTTCGCCTCAAGACTTGTTGAATACGGAAACGCCAAGCCCTGTTGATTGTGTAGAGGAGGAGCCAGGGGAGGTTGTCAAGCAGGCTCCTGTAGAGAGTAATAGAGCTGAAGATAGCTCAGAGGTGTTAAAAGTCTCCAGAGCTTCACTTCATCCTATAGCCGAGGAGTCGTCCTTACTCAGTGGTGACTCAAGCTCAGATAATGCTCCTGCAAGCAGTGAGAGCGAGGCCTCCTCTGTCCCCAGTGATTCAGAAAAGCCTGCACATTCAGAGGAGGAAAGTACTGGGCAAGGAATGAATCGGCCCTCTGGTATAGTGGATTGTCCCATAGAGCACCTCGCAGCTGCAATTGTCAATGCAGTGGTGGATTCTACAACCAAATTATGTATGAAGGAGATGGTGAATGCAGGTTCTGGAATGCCTGAAAACGATTGCACTCGGTGTTCAAGTGTTCAGCAATCTGACTCGCTTCAGGCTAAAGAGGATTATGAGCAGGATACAGGTGAAAGCATCAATGTGTTTAAAGAAGATGACTCTGGACTGGATCTATCTGTAAACATGGAAGAAACGCAGTGTCCGAGCATATCTGATACAGAGATCGTTTTAGGTAATGATCATCATTGATTTCCATATAACAGTAGTTAAATGTTATAAAAGTGTAAGAAAAGTATCTGTTTTTCATTATAGTAATTAAGCTTATAAAGTTAAGAAAAGGTTTGGTTTCTATTGGTGACGCAGAAACTTTTTTTAAATTAATTTTTTAAAAAGAAGTCCGTCTCGTGTTGCTCATAAACCAAGCTAAACCCGTCTTCTAGATATGAATAGGTAGATTGCTTGTTTTGTGTTCTAATTGTTAAAAAGGTCACCAGTCAATGGATCTGTAGCTATAGCATGGTTTCACTTTGTAGCCAACACATTACAGTATTTTTTCTTCTGTTCTATACTGATATTGTTACTCTGGCTAGATTAGCCATTGTCGACTAGGGTTCCTCTAGATCAGGGGTCTCCGTACTTTCCAAACAAAGGGCCAGTTTACTGTCCTTCAAACTTTAGGTGGGGCGGACTCTGGTCAGTGGGAGTAAAAAAATTACATTGCGCCTGTGATCAGTAGGAGGAGAAATTGTGCCCAATAATGGGGATCATCGATAGGAAAAACGCCTCTTCATTGGTGTCAGTGAGAGGGATAATGCCCCATCGTTGGTATTAGTGGAAGGAATAGTGCCCCATTGTTGGTATTAGTGGAAGGAATAGTGCCCCATCATTGGTGTCAGTGGAAGGCATAGTGCCCCATCATTGGTGTCAGTGGGAGGAATACTGCCCAATAATTGGTGTCAGTGGGAGGAATAGTGCCCCATCATTGGTGTCAGTGGGAGGAATAGGGCCCCATCATTGGTGTCGGTGGGAGGAATAGCGCCCCATCATTGATGTCGGTGGGAGGAATAGCGCCCCATCATTGATGTCGGTGGGAGGAATAGCGCCCCATCATTGATGTCGGTGGGAGGAATAGCGCCCCATCATTGATGTCGGTGGGAGGAATAGCGCCCCATCATTGATGTCGGTGGGAGGAATAGCGCCCCATCATTGATGTCGGTGGGAGGAATAGCGCCCCATCATTGATGTCGGTGGGAGGAATAGCGCCCCATCATTGATGTCGGTGGGAGGAATAGCGCCCCATCATTGGTGTCGGTGGGAGGAATAGCGCCCCATCATTGGTGTCGGTGGGAGGAATAGCGCCCCATCATTGGTGTCAGTGAAAGGCATAGCGCCCCATCATTGGTGTCAGTGAAAGGCATAGCGCCCCATCATTGGTGTCAGTGAAAGGCATAGTGCCCCATCATTGGTGTCAGTGGAAGGCATAGTGCCCCATCATTGGTGTCAGTGGAAGGCATAGTGCCCCATCATTGGTGTCAGTGGAGGGCATAGTGCCCCATCATTGGTGTCAGTGGAAGGCATAGTGCCCCATCATTGGTGTCAGTGGAAGGCATAGTGCCCCATCGTTGGTGTCAGTGGAAGGCATAGTGCCCCCTCGTTGGTGTCAGTGGAAGGCATAGTGCCCCATCGTTGGTATTAGTGGAAGGCATAGTGCCCCATCGTTGGTATTAGTGGAAGGAAAAGTGCCCCATCGTCTGTATTAGTGGGAGGAATAGTGTTTCATATCTGTTGGAGGAATTCCCAAGGGTCATATAAAGGCTGCACCTCGCCCGGGAGCCGCAGTTTGGAGACCACCGCTCTAGAGCAGTGGTACTTCAACTTTTTTGAGTGATGAACCCCTTTTCAAAATCTTATTAAAACTATAGACCTCCTGCCCATAAATCTTCCCATAAACACATCTTTGCATGCAGGGAATATATGTACTCTATTTTATTGAAATGTGATTGCCTCATACAGATATTACATACAGAGTTTGAATAAAGTAAATAGTCTCAGCAAAAAACTCATTCCTTTTCATGCAAAAATGTATGACCGCTCCTCACAGAAATGCAATCATCTTTCAAACTGGTGGCCCTCCAGCTGTTGTGGAACTACAGGTCCCATGAGGCATTGCAAGGTTGACAGTTACAAGGACGACTCCCGCAGGCAGAGGCATGATGGGACCTGTAGTTTCGCAACAGCTGGCGGGCCGCCAGTTTGACACCCCTGCCTGGGGTTGTTGGGGTTCCTTTGGCTGAGGCTAATTGGCCTCCCATTTGATGCCTGCATGGTTCTGGGACCAATGCCAAATGGCAGAGCCAGCGGCCTGACACCAATGATCTATTTAGCTGTATTCTGACCACCACTGTAAGGAGGACACGTTCTTCCCATGACCACCATTATAAGGCGCATTCTTCTCACTGGCCCTTGGTGAAATCATTTTATCAGAGATTATAAGACTCCTTTTCACACTTGTGCCCCCTGATTTTTCCTGCGGTTTATGATGCAACTTGAAGCAATGCCTGTGGAATCTTGAAGCAGAAGTTCACCCAAAAGTGAACCTCCGCTTTTCAGAACTGTCCCCCCCTCCAGTGTCACATTTGGCACCTTTCAGGGGAGAGGGGGTGCAGATACCTGTCTAAAACAGGTATTTGCACCACTTCCAGGTATAGACTCCCGTGGGAGTCCCACCCCTTCGCGTCACCCCCTCCCCCGTTGTGTTCTGGGAAACACACGGCTCCCAGAACACAGCGGGGACCAGTGAGGACGGCGCAGCGCGACCCGCGCATGCGCAGTAGGGAACTGGGCAGTGAAGCCGCAGCGCTTCACTTCCCGATTCTCTCACCGAGGATGGCGGTAGGGGAAGCCGAGAGACGAGCGGTAGCTCGGCTTCGGCTGCCGATGTCGCGGGCGATCTGGACAGGTAAGTGTCCATTTTTTTAAAAGTCAGCAGCTGCAGTATTTGTAGTTGCTGGCTTTTAAAAAGAAAAAAAATTCTGGTGACCCTCCATTTTGAGGTCTATGGACCTCCAAGTCGCATCAAAGTCAGACCAAAGTAGTGCAGGGACTACTTTGAAGTCGCTACAACTTGAAGACGCACAGATATGAATGGTACTTATTGGAAAGCATGGGGTAGGACTTGTCGTGCGACTTTGCAGTCCCAAATCGCAGGACAAGTCGCACAAGTGTGAAAGGGACCTGGATTTCTGTGAGAAGGTTGAGAGCGGCTGCTCTAGGTAATATATTAACAGCTTCAGGTTCAAGGCAGCGGTATCCATTGAGCAGCAGTTTTTAACCCCTGCACTGCCGCTGCTTACAGGTGAGATATTGGCCTCTCAAGCTGTTTCTAACTTTAGCCAAGGAAATAATGAATATTCACATTACTGGAAATGACACATTAAACACAATAGTAAATGATCATGAGGCCAAATTTTCCCTCCTGTGAAGCATTTACAAGGATGACATTTCAGCTGTGTATAGGAGTGGCTGAAAGCTGACACCAGGGACAGATAATTGCCGGCAGCTCCTAGTTTTCCTGTAGCTTGGCTGGTCTGACTTCTGTTTTGTAGCCTATGATTATTGTACACCTGTTATCTATCGCACACAGACATGGGTTACATTGCTATAAATGACTGGATTCTGCTATTGGTAATGCTTTGCCTCTGTCTGCTGCCCATTAACTACACATCTATACACACTGTGTCTTGGTGGATTTGAATGCTGTTCTTTCAGATAATCAGAAGTCATTCAAAATAAAGGTATGGGGGTGGGGCGGGGGGAGTGATATTTTTAGATGATGATCTCTTACCCTTTTTCAGTTGAGGTGCACTGAAAGGGTAGTTTTGTGGCGTTTTTTTTTTTTTATATTCCTGTAGTTATTCTATATTTGCTGTCATTTTTGACAAATCCGCAGTATATGTTGAAAATTGTTTTTTAAAAATTCTATCCTCTTCTAGCTGTTTATTTGGAGCAGGACTGCAAGCTATTCTGAACAATTTCAGTGAGACAAAGTGGGAACAATTCAGATCTTTAACTCTTTGTTAGGACAGACAGTGCTAACATCTAGTTTGCAGCTGATAATGAGCTCTGCCAGCACAGCACAGACGGGGTTAAAGTCTTTTACTCTGAATTTCAAATCCATGCCAGCCCCTCTATTAGAGCCTGGCATACCACACTATATAAGTCATTTCTAAAAATGAGCATTGTAAACACCTATTTACATCTTTAGGCCGGTCATGTGACTCGCGGCCGCTTTACAGCTCCGATACTTGGCTTCTGCGGGAGGGGCTGAGATCTCCCTCTGACGTCAGCCGTGGCCTCCCGCAGAAGCCCTGTCTCAGAGCTGTAAAGTGGCCGTGAGTCGCGTGTCCGGCCTGAAGATGGCTCTAAATTGGTATTTATAACGCTTGTTTTCAGAAATGACTTGCATAGTGTGGTATACCAGGCTCTAATAGAGGGCCTGGCAGTGACCATCGTAGGTCAGAGATGCAGAGAGGGAGCTGACAGGAAAGGAGGAGGGAGAGGAGAGAGAGTAGAGAGGACAGCATGTATGATGGAGGGACGCATTCTGACCACAGTGGTCAGGGCTCATCAGCCCTGATTTTCGTGGTCAGTACAGAGACGGGATACAGGAAGTGGCAGGTTCAGAGAGGCTTTTTTTACAGTTTAGAGGGGGGCAGATTACACAGCACAAGCACTGTGGTGTTTAATCTGCTTTAAGGAACCAGGGTCTGAATTGTTTTTGGGGTTAACAAACATTTTAATTGTGGTAAAAATTAACTCCATAAGCCCCCTTCTTAAAGCAGATCTTCACTGCATCTGAGCACCATAAACCAAAAACACTATTTATGCCTCATGCCCACGGGCGTTTTTTCAGCCGCGTTTTTGAGCGTTTTTTACAGCTTAAAAACGCCTGTCCATGTTAGTCTATAGCTTCATGTCCACCTAGGCGTTTTTGAGCTGTAAAGAGCATAGGCGTTTTTGAGCTGTAAAAAAAACCCAGGGCCAGTGCGTTCCTCAGCGTCAGAATTAGGCAGAAAAAACCGCGAGCGTCAAAAAACGCGCACTAACGCGCGGTCGCGTTTTTAGCTCCGACGTTTTTTTTTGTTTTTTTTCAAAAAAAAAATAAAAAAAAATATTTACAATAACATGGACAGGCGTTTTTAAGCTGCAAAAAACGCAGCTGTAAAAACGCCAGTGGGCATGAGGCCTTAAAGCGGAGGTCCACCTAAAAAAAAAATATTAAAAGCCAGCAGCTACAAATACTGCAGCTGCTGACTTTTAATAAATGGACACTTACCTGTCCAGGGTGCCGGCAATGTCGGCAGCCGAAGCCGAGCAATCTCTCGTCTGCCCACGCCGCCATCCTCGGTGAGGGAATCAGGAAGTGAAGCGTTGCGGCTTCACTGCCCAGTTCCCTACTGCGCATGCGCGAGTCGTGCTGTGCGTCCTCACTGGTCCCCGCTGTGTTCTGGGAACTGTGTGGGTGCAAATACCTATCTTAGACAGGTATCTGCACCCCCCTCCCCCCTGAAAGGTGCCAAATGTGACACCGGAGGGGGGGAGGGTTCCGAAAAGCGGAGGTTAACTTTTTGTGTGGACCTCCGCTTTAATAAAATTTTCATTAAAACTCCCCCATCCATCCATGTCTCCATTAAGGATGAGCTCCGGCATTTTCACAAAGCCCATGTGCAGAGCCCGCCAGGAAGTCGGCACTGCGCTAATCGCAGGCAGTGAGACATTGTCCAGATGTGCGGCTGCAGAGATTGAAAAATGTCTCACTGCCTGTGATTAGCACAGCATTGCTGGCCGTGGCCATCTTGAGTAAGGGCAAATGATTCCTGCAGCATTTTCTTCCTGGAATCTATTTGCCCTTAGCTCAGACAGGGCCACTGATAAAGGCAGTACAGTCAGCCCTTCTGTACTCGGTCTGGGCCCCATCATCGGTTCGGAAGGGGGGCCCAGGCACCTCCTGAGTGGGAGGGCCGACTGTACTGCCTTATTGCTGACACTTGTGACTATTGTGGATCCCCCTGCAGTGCTGGCAGCTTCTCCTCCTCTCTTTCCCACCAGCTGCACTGCAGGGGGATTGGTTCTATTATCTGTGCCCCCTTCCACCTGCTGTTGGGACCCCCTCTCCTGCAGCGCTCTCGGCTTCCCTCTTTTCCCTCCTGCTGGCAGCTGCTGAGTGTACACAGAGGCATTGTTTGAGGATGGAGAGCAGGGGGCCGGTAAATCTGTCATATTTACCGACCTCTTTCCTCTCCTGAATGAACACAGTGAGCAATTGGTACCGATCACTTACTGCGTCCATTCGTCGCTGAAGCATAGTAAATTGTCCTTACTATGCTTCAGTTTGTGAATGAATGGGAATCCTCAGAGTGCTTCCCATTCATTCACTGTCCAGTGCAGCTCCCCTTCCCCTCCCCACAGTTAAAAAAGCACTCCTAGGGAACACATTTAACCCTTTGATTGCCCCTGATGTTAACCCCTTCCCTGCCAGTGTCATTAGTACAGTGACAGTGCATATTTTTCAGCACTGATCACTGTATTAGTGTCACTGGTCCCAAAAAGTGTCACTTGGTGTCCGATTTGTCCTCCGCAATATCTGTCTCGCTATAAGTCGCTAATTGCCGCCATTAGTAGTAGAAAATGTAAAATAAAAAATAAACAAATAAAAATCTCCCATGGTTTGTAGACGCTGTAACTTTTGTGCAAACCAATCAATATAGACTTCTTGGGATTTTTTTACCAAAAATATGTAGCAGAATACATTGATGAAGAAATGCGATTTTTTTTTTCAATTATTGGGTATGTTTTACAGCAGAAAGTAAAAAATGTTTTCTTCAAAATTGTCGGTCTATTTTTGTTTATTGCGCAAAAAATAAAAACCGCAGAGGTGATCAAATACCACCAAAAGACCACTCTATTTGCGGGGGAAAAAAAAGACATACGTTTTATTTGGGTACAGCGTCGCACGACCGCGCAATTGTCAAAGTAACGCAGTGCAGTATTGCAAAAAATGGCCTTGAATGGGGATAAACCTTCTGGAGCTAATGGGGTAAAAAATAGAAAACTCATCAGTTGTTATATTCAACCAAAACGCTCTGTTGATCTCATAAATTTATATAAAATTAAATTGGGTACAGTGTAGCATGATGGAGTAATTGTCAGTCAAACTATCGTGGCCCTAAAAACTGGTTACAGGCTGGTATTCAAGTGGGTAAACACATTTAGACTGGACCATCCAATGAGGCTTCACTTGCTGATATCCTAGCACAGGTTAAATAGTTAACTAATAAATGTGATTGGTTGAAAAATTCAGAAGTACATTAAGAACATATCACATGATTTAGATGGTCCTAACCTAATGTATGCTATTTTGGGATTGTCTTGTTTTCCTGGCAGGTGGTATAATAATTAGGGGGACAAGTTGCCTTATACAGGGATCAGCCCTAACATTGTGATAACACACCTTATATTGAATGGGTCCCTTATTTGCCGCCAAAACAGCCCTGACCCATCGCGGCATGAGCTCCACTAGACAAAGCATCACACTGTCTCAGCTGGCTTGTCTTCTTGGTTCCATCTCTTCCCCACGTAAGTGAAGCACACACACCCGGCCATCCACATGATGTAAAAGAAAATGTGATTCATCAGACCAGGCCACCTGCTTCCATTGCTCAGTAGTCCAGTTCTGATGCTCACATGCCCATTGTAGGCACTTGTGGATGTGGACACGGGTCAGCATGGGCACCCTGACCGGTCTGATGCTACGCAGCCCCATACACAACAACCTGCCATGCACTGCGTGTTCTGACCCCTTTCTATCGGAACCGGCATGAACATTTTCAGCAATTTATTATTTATTTTATGTATTACAGATACTTAATAAAGCGCTTTACATATTGTGACACATTAGGGTTTATCAGCTCAGTGGTAGAGTCAAAACCGTGACTTTACTCCACGCCAGATATAGTTTTCAGGGATTTTCTGCCCACTTTTATTTAAACGCACTTCAACAACTTTACACAGGTATGTCTTCCCACACAGAGGGTCTCACCATCACTGCCAAACATAACATTCAGCCTCCTGGATCTCTTGTGGCAGCTCTGCGTTTTCCTTGCAACTTCCCAACCGCTCTGTCCCTCATGGACTCTGACTCAGGCCTCTGGCTTGGGGCACCTCTGACCCCGCGCAAGACCCTGTCTCTCAGCCTCCCTGTGCTGTACAACCTGGTGCAAGAAGGCTCTATTATAAAGGCAGCACACACCTGAGCAATTAATGTGCTTGCTTCCTCTAAAATCCGGCCTGAAGTGCTTTATCACACAGTGTCCCGAGCTCGCTGTCATATAATATATTGTACATTCACATCCCTGCTCTCAAGGGGCTTACAATCTAAGGTCCCTAACTCACATTCATACATGCACATAGGGGGCCCAGTTTATACAGAAGCCAATTAACCTACCAGCATGTCTTTGGAGTGTTTAAGGAAACCGGAGTACCCACTCAGGCACAGGGAGAACATGCAAACTCCAGGCAGGTAGTGCAGTGGTTCTGATTCTAACCGACGACCCTAGTGCTACCAGGTGGAAGTGCTAACCACGTGTTTGAGCTCCAGTAGCTCTTCTATTGGATCAGACTGCATGGGTCAGCCTTCCCTCCCCATGTGAGCCATGGCCGCCCATGACCCTGTCGCCGTTTTGCAGATTTTCCTTCCTTGGACCGCTGCAGACCAGGAACATCCCACAAGAAGTGCAGTTTTGGCATTGCTCTTACCCAGTCGTCAAGCCATTACAATTTGGCCTTTGTCAAAGTCACTGAAATCCTTACCCTTGGCCACTTTTATGGTTTCAGCATATCAACTTTAGGGACAACAAGTTCACTTGCTGCCTAATATATACCAACCACTTTCAGGTGCCATTGTAACAAGATATTCCATGTTATTTACTTTACCGGTCCTAATGATATGGCTGATCGGTGTGTGTTCCTCAAGTTTCTTAGCATTTTCTTTTCCCTGGCGTTCAATGTATGTATTTACGTGTACACTCCCATCTTTGTCCCCAGAACTCTTAACAATGGATTCATTATCTCAGGTTACCTAATCAGTGTTGTGAGAAGTTCCACAAACTATTTTTACCTTCTGGTACTTGACGAGCCTTTGCCAGCAATAAGTGGGCACACACAAGTCACAACAAAATTATTTGGTTATTTTGTTGGCTGTTTCACAAAACCAATGCTTTGATACAAGTCTTATTAGTCCCCACAGGTCAGGGTGGAGTGCTTTCTTTGGATGGGGCACAAAGTTTTTAAGCAACTGACATCAAAGGGTTTCCTTCATAGAAACATTGTATGTAAGATTTAACACTGCAATGTATTGAAGTTTCATTTTACAGGTGTGACTTTTATTTGGAGAGATACTTGGTTAGTAAGGTTCTTCTTTGGGACTGATGATACCGCTTTCGAAAAAATTGGGGTGCAGGTATATGGTATGGCTTAAAGCATGGGTGCTCAACCTGTGGCCCTCCAGCTGTTGCGGAACTACAAGTCCCATGAGGCATTGCAAGGCTTACAGGTACAAGCATGACTCCCAAAGGCAGAGGCATGATGGGAATTGGAGTATCACAACAGCTGGAAAGCGACAGGTTGAGCACCCGTGGCTTAAAGAGTACCACCATGCAGCACTGCTCCACCCTTCCTGCTGCCCGTAAAGAATATAGAGCCACGTTTTTTTTTTTTTTGTTGTTTTTTTTTTTTATTGCGTACCTGCTGAAACTGTCACATGGCCCAGCCTCCACATTTCTTATTTCAAATGACAGTGTAGTTTCAAAAATAATTACTCTTTCGTTCATGGACCGACACAGCTTCTCTATTGACATAGTGGGTATTATCCGTTAGGAGTGACTAGGCAGAAAACTTGTAAAAAGTGTTGCATCACACCTTCTACAGTACCGCCCAGGGGGCAGACCCTCTGGGTATATCCCCTCACTCTGCATCTCGCAGATCAGTTTTTTTCTGTCTAGCAAGGATCTGATCTTCCACAAGGAGAGGTGGTGCTGCGTCCGCAGCCTTTCCTTCTTCCTATGGTCTTTCGACCTTCCATCAAGGAAGGCATTGTACTGCCATCCTTGTGTCCTCATCTGTCGAATCCTAAGGAAACGACGTTGTATTTCTTGGACGCTGTCCGAGCTCTGAGAGCATCAAGCGTCTGTTTTCACCAGGTGTGTAAGGCGACGACATGCTCGTCGGTTCACACTTTCACTAAACTTTACAAGTTGATGTGTGTGCATCTTCGGATGCTTCTTTCGGCCGCAAGCTATTGCAGACAGCTGTTTAGAGTTGCAACTCCTCTGTTGAGGAGCTCTGTTTTGTTTTGGGGTGAAGTTGTTTTAATGCTGTTCCCACCCCTGTTTTTTTTCTCTGACACTGCTTTGGGACGTCCCACTATGTCAATAGAGAAGCTGTCGGTCCATGAACGAAAGAGTAAATAGGATTTTTTACTCACCGTAAAATCCTTTTCTCTGAGTTCATGGACCGACACAGCACCCACCCCTCCTTTTAAGTTTGTACTGCTTTTTGACAAACTGATCTGCGAGATGCAGAGTGAGGGGATATACCCAGAGGGTCCGCCCCCTGGGCGCTACTGTAGAAGGTGTGATGCAACACTTTTTACAAGTTTTCTGCCTAGTCACTCCTAATTAACGGATAATACCCACTTTGTCAATAGAGAAGCTGTGTCGGTCCATGAACTCAGAGAAAAGGATTTAACGGTGAGTAAAAAATCCTATTTTTCATTTTTTTTTAAGGCTGGGTTCACACTTTTGTGTGGTGTTAGACATCGCATGTGATTTGCACCGCACTGCTGTGCAGATCACATATGATGTCTGTGCAATGTGAATTCAGCCATACGGATTGTATGGCTGAATTTGCATCGAATTTGCACCAAAAGGGTGCAGGACCCTTTTTTTTTTTAGTCCGCACTGGAATTGAATCGGATCTGATTCCTGCACCATTTGGCAGTTTGCACTGCAAACTGATCTGGGGATGTCATTAACCTTGCATTGACACCCACTGCGGTTTGCAGATGTCAGTATGAACCGCCGGCAGGTGACATGTGATGCGGGAACCTGCACTGGAATCACACTGGTTCCCGCATCGCATATATGTGAATCGGCACTTTAGGCTCTTTTGGCCCTACTTCCCCTGTAGGTCACAGGAGTGCACTTAGTTCTGTACTCCTGTGACCCATATTCAGCCAAAAGGGGGCTGACAACGGACTTGTCAGCTGATGTCACTCAGCCGGTACAGGCTCTGGAGGGATCCCGACTTTAATGTTGGCATCCACCCAGGTGCCTGAGCAGCCGCTGGCTCAGCCTCTCAGTGCACCGCTAAGAGACTGAGCCAGCCGCTCCCGTTCCCTCTGCAGTCTGGCATTTCAGTGAGTGCTGGAGGGGTAGAAAAGAGAAATGGTGACTGACAGTCACTGAAGACCAAGAACTGAGCGTTTAGCGGTCTTTGCTCATTTCTCAGTTTTAGAGGCCCCGGGCAACAGATGTATGAGTATGTACATTGTTTTTTTTAATCCCACACTTTTATAGCTGGCCATACATGGATTGTAATTCAGTTGGCTCAGCAGGGAGCAGACAAATTTTGATCCGTGTGTGTGGCCCCTGTGGTTGAATAGAAGAAAATCTACCGACAGACCTCTGCTCTCAACTGCCCTGTTGGTATATTTTCACTCGATCGGGCAAAAGGCTGCAGCACTGATCTGTGTATTTTGAGAGCGGGCAAGTCTCCCCACAGTCAGGATACAATGACACAGCAGGAACCACATTTGGGGTGGAGGGGGGATTCCTTCCTGCTGTGTCATTGAATTGGGTCGGTTTTGTTCAACCCTATGGTTGAACAACAAAACTGACCCATGTGTGGTCAGCCTAAATCTGAAATCCAGGTATGGATAATTTTGTAAAGTTTATGGACCAATGTAAGCTTGCATATTCTATACCTGGCTGATCCTTGTGGAGGTGGGGACTCGCTCTAGTAGCTGCTGCTATCTTCCAGGTCCTATGTTGAATAAAGGATCCCTGCGCAGTCCCGAAATATTGCCCTTCTATGTGATTGTAAAAACTTATCAGTGTGCGTTGTACATCGTGGCCAGATATTATTATTCACACTTTATATAGCGCCTAAGAATTTACGCAGCGCTTTACAATGTAGAGGGGGGACAGCACAATTGCAGTACAGTTCAATACAGAAGGGACAGGCGGGCCTGGCTCGTAGAGCTTACAATATAAAGGGAGGGGGTGGTGGTACAAAAGGTAATGGCTGTAAAGAATGATTAGATGGGGGTGGCGTTTGGGAGGAGTTTGCACACCCTTTAAACCACATGGCCGATTCCCGTATGGTACGAAAGGAATATACACCGTGTACTGTTGCCCTGTCACTTGCACTTCTGGTGGAGACTATAGGATCCAGTTTCGATGTTCATGAACTGAGTGTGGCAGTAGGTGGAGTATAGGGGGACGTGTATATAGTGAATAATACTGAACACCTTATTTCTTGGGGTGTTTATGATGGAACTTGATCAGAGGTAGTATATAAAAAAAATAAAAAATTATGCTTTGCAAACTGCAATAACGTTCTCTGATTGGACAAGGGTATATAGTGATGTCATCCACCCTCATCCAGTCAAAGAATGTCTTGTATTCTCTGAAAAAATAAAATACAAGGCGTTCTCTGATTGGCGGTTGTGCTGAGCGAGTTTTGCTCATTGTGCAGAGGGGAGGCGGCTCCAGCAGGGTTTGGAAGATTGCGCTTATCACTTAGTAGTCGGTGTTGCATGAAGTGATTCTTCAGCATCCCCAGCAAGCCCCCCAGATATAGGATCTAGATAATCGAGCCAAGCTGTATGTAAGTTGGCAATAAAGTTTATTCCAATTTAAAAATTGCTGCTGTAAAAGAACACATTTTAATAAACATTGTGATAAGCTAGTCTGCTTGAATTTCAAGGTCCCCTAAGGTTATCCCAAAATAGTGCAAAGAGTAAGGTCCCTTCTCACATGGGCACTGTCAGGTGGCAAAACCCAGGTGGGTGAGGCGTGCTTTGAATTCTCCTCAGCCACTTGTCAAAACTTAGTGGCCACCAGACCACCTCAAACACATTACTGCTGGCCACTGCGCCCCATAGAGGTGAATGGAGATACGGCACACCTGTATCCAATGGACACAGTTTTGCCTGCGAACTGCGGGCCAGCTGCTGCATGATCCATCTCAGATCGTAAGCCAGCAGCTAGGCTCATGTAAAAAAAAATGAAAAACGAAAAGTCAAATAATTTGTTTTGTAACTTGTAGATGGTCTTTTGTTGCACAGATCTCACTACATTTTTCTTTTCTTTTTTATAAGCAGAAAACCTTGAAGGGAAAGCAGAAGACGAAGTGGATTTTGTGAAAGACGGCGTATTCATGGTAAGAGGTGTCTTAATATCCCGTTGCATACCATAGATTATATTTGGTTTTCATAAGCTTGCCAACCATTAGACAGTTGTAATTCTGATGTTATAAAAGTGCATTGTTTTCCAGAGCTGTCTGGTGTACCTGGGGGTGCTGGGGGGCTTTTTACGCTTGGAAGAATTTTATGGTGGTGGTTATATTTTTGAACCAAGACCTATTGTGAAGGTGCTATGAGCAACACATTTTGTTCCATCCTTCTACTTCTTAACACTCTCTACTTAGTGTTGGTCTATATAGGCCTACTGTATGGACATAGGCTAGTCTAGCTAAAGCTGGCCATACATTATACGTTTTTTATTCAATTTCCTTTAGATTTACCTACAATTATGTAGTGCAAGGGCCTGCCTGCATATTAATTGAAAGTGTTTTAGTTTGACCTCATATTATATGGTTTTTGAAAATTGTACAAGAAAATTGTATAATATATGACCAGCCTAATGGCCCGTTCACACGATCCGAATATCGTACGACAGATCGTACGACTTTTTTTTCACTTAATAGTCGCAAGTAGAAATTGAATAGGTTACTAAAGTCACGAAAATTCTCGTACGACAGAAAAAAAAAATCGGAAGTGATGTCATGTGTTATAATGTATTTGTATTGTATTTTCGGACGACAACTGTACTGACTAAATGAAAATCTTACGATCTGGAATCGTACGAGGAAAATTTTCGCGCATGTCCGATCGAATAATATCGGATGAACTGTCGTGATCGGCTCTCGAAAGTAGTGTACACATGATCCGAAAATCGTACGATTCTTCCTCGGGACAACCGTTTTCGTACAATTTTCGGATCGTGTGTACTGGCCATAACTCTTGTATTACAGGTTAGAGCTGGCCATACATTGGCCACAGAGGTGGATGCGGGAATACTCCTGATTGGTTGATCAGCACATGCAGCCAATCAGCCAAACATTTACCAGCAGTCCTGTTTGAGAGGAGTTGTTAATTAGATTGACTCTTTTCAAACAAGAACAGCCATAGATGGTTGAAAACTCAGTCGATCCCTGCTGAACCAGTCAAATTTCGATCCATCTATTGCCAGCTTAAGTTCACTTTGAATAAAATGACTGGTCTGTTAAGGGGACCCAGTAGCTTAAAAAAAAACAAAAAACTGCAGCTTAGAAAAAACATTTACTGGATTTTAAAGCCTCGCTCCAGGCAAATGTATTTTCTTCTTTTTTTTTTCTTGCCAATCATCCGTCTAATAACCCATCATGCCAGGTGTTACGTTTTCCTTGTCTGGTGAAACCAGTTATACTGATCAGTGTCCCCCCACCCAGGTCTCGCACTGATAGTTTCAACTTGCGGGGCTATCACTGGTCCCACGTTAGCAGTAAATTTCCTTTGGCTTGTCCTCTTCTTTCCCCTTGGTCTGATGTCGGTAGTCTTCTGGATCCTGAGAGGGCCCCTCTGCTGGCCAGTCATATAAATGGACAGGCGAACTCGCTCCCTAATATTGGGGATTGTTGATCTCCTGTGCCTAGGACTGAGGGCTGGGTCTGGGGGACAGAAGGAATCAGAGGGGGGAAATTGGAAGGTATTTTATTACTATGTTGGTGCTTGTTGAAGATCTTGACTTACATCCTCCCCTACATCCTCCTCTACATGGTGGCAGGAGTAACTGGTACAAGAAGTGATGGCAAAGCTTCCCAAGGGCCACAAAAAGCAAAAAAAAACAACTGTAAAACCAATAAAAATTTCTTACTCTACTCCAATGTACTAAAAAGTGAATCAGGCAGCTATAATAATCTAACAGAGGTGTTTATATCCCTTCCCTATGCTATTTGGGCCTAAGTGGACGACTTCTACTATAAAATCTAGTTTTAATAGATCTTGTATTGCGAGGAAAGGTTATTTTAGAATTCTGTAGGCTGTAAAGCAGCACAGACCTGATGGGTGCTCCTGCTAGAGATCATTTTTGGTGACTAACATGAGGGTGTTAACTTGTATTGAGTGTTCTCTGGCAACGGACAAAACATTTATCTCATAAGAAAAACATAAGCCACAGCTTTGCAGAAAAGTGTACTTATGTTTTCAAAGCCACCGTTTTCGGCTGCTCATCCCACCAAGTACATCCTGTGGTGCAGGGGATCAAGTAGAACTTTTTAGCTTTCCAAATTCTGAGGATGCTTATTCTTCAGAAATATTTGCTTTCGTCTGTGGGTTTTTAGCCTCCCCCCCCTTTTTCTTCTGGGCTTGACCAGTGGAAAAGTGAGCTGTAGGAGTTCAAGAAAAGTTTCCTGTTGCTAAGATCTGCAGAAAAACAAAGTCGCTTTTGGCCTCTAAAATAACTTTCAATAAAAAAACTGTGCTAAATGTAGACAATGGAGTGTTTGGAGAAAAGTTGCCTATTTTGAGTATAAGCCAACTGCGTTTGCCTATTATTTATATAAAATTGCTGCTAAGGCAGTCCTGTGCTTTACAAGAAAATAAGTGTGTTGTCGTTCATCAGAGTTAGTTATTGTATTTTTCAATTTTAACAGCGTATGAAATGTGTTAACACTTCTCACATAGAAAATAAACTAGAGAAATGTTTTTAGTAAAATATGTGAATCTCTTATTCCGGTTTCTGCCACTTTTTGTTTACAAGTTTAAATCAGTATATTTTTTTCTAGAAAATTACTAAATATCTATAGATATATATCTACCGTATATACTCGAGTATAAGCCGACCCGAATATAAGCCGAGGCACCTAATTTTACCACAAAAACTGGGAAAACTTATTGACTCGAGTATAAGCCTAGGGTGTGCCTCACTGTGTCCATGACTAGACTGACGTTTAACATGGGAGTCTATGGAAGGGGTACCTGGCTTTGAAAAATTGGTGCTCCCCGGCCATAAGTCCCTCGGACAAGAAACTTTGCAAACTTGTAGAAGAAGAGTGGGGCTACATGTGCGCCAAGTTTGGGGTCCAGAGGACATACGACCGGCCGGTACCGGGTCCCCAAAGTCACCCGAGAAATGACCGTTTAACATGGGAGTCTATTTAAGGGGTGTCCGGTTTTGAAAAATTGGTGCTCCCCGGCCGTAGGTCCCCTGGACAAGAAACTTTGCACACTTGTAGAGGAAGAGTGGGGCTATATGTGTGCCAAGTCTGGGGTCCAGAGGACCTACGGCCGGCCGGTATCGGCTGCCCAAATTCCGGGAGATCGTGCGCAAAAAGGTGACTCGAGTATAAGCCGAGGGGGGCATTTTCAGCACAAAAAATTGTGCTTAAAAACTCGGTTTATAATCGAGTATATACGGTATATATCACCATACATATGTTAAAATTAATAGATCCCAACATTAGCAGCGCTTGATAGGTTCCGTACTCAGGAATATTATATATATATATATATAGCTATGTAATTTTTTTTTCCTTTCTTATTTTTTGCGGAGCATAGGGCAAATGGCGATCGTTGGAATTTTTTTTATGTCACAGGGTATTTCCGCAGCAGTTTTGCAAAATGGGATTTTTGTACTCCTAAAATCCTTTTCTTTGACGTCCATGGACTGACACAGCTCTCATACTGTTTACATGTGGGTATATGTCCCTGCTCGCATCTTCTCCTGCGAGCAGGGACATATACCCACGTGTTTCAGTATTAGCGCTGTGTCAGTCCATGGACGATAAGAGAAATACACTTTAATGAATCAAAAAAAATAATATATATACCCCATAAAAGTGATAAAAAAATTAAAGTGACAGTGTAAAAAAAAAATAAAAAAAATAAAAAAAATTCTATATATAATTTTTTTTTATTTTTTATTTTTTTCAATCGCACGGATATGTAAATGGTATTCGCACTGCACATATGAGGTATTTCCACAAATGTTAGAGCAATAATTATAGTGCTAGACCTCCTCTGTGACTCTAAACCAGTTGCCTATGGAGATTTTTCAGTACCGTAGTTTGTTGCCATGCCAGGAGCATGCGCAATTTTTAAAGCTTTAGACTCCATTCACACAGGGGCAACACGACTTCCAGCGCGACTTTGGGAGGCAACTTGGACACGACTTGAGTATGAATCACAGCGCGACATGAGGCAACTTACAAAGGCAACTTCAAGTTGCCTCCAGGACAGGAGGCTTTCCAGTGGCCAATCAAACAAGAATCAGCTCTGTAGGGGGGAGGGAGGGGTTTGCCTGAGAAATTTATGTTCTCTTCCTGTATTGTTGCTTCTGTTAAGACAGCGATCCGACTTCTGAGGCAACTTCCATTGAAATCAATGGGTACAGGTTGCCTACAAGTCGCCTACAAGTCGGATTGAAGTAGTACAGGAACCTTTTCTGAAGTCGGAGCGACGGCAGTAGTGTGCATTAAGACGGCTCCATTCACTTACATTGATTTTCTCATGCAGCGCGACTTGAGGCGACTTGAAGTCGGATCCAAAGTCATCCCTGTGTGAATGGGCTCTTAGGTATCTATTTACTCGGCGTAACATGATCTTAAACATTATACAAAAAGATTGGGGTAAATATGTTTGTTTTTTTTGGCTGTTTCAAAACACTGCTCAATTGCTTCTGCCTTACTTTCTGGACAGACTTTAGGTCATGACACAGGAAGGAGTTGACCAGCTGAGGGTAGGTGATGCAGGGTGTGTGCTAATGAGATCAGCTGGTCAACTTCTTCCTGTGTCATGACCTATAGTCTGACCAGGAAGTAAGGCAGAAGTAATCGAGCAATGTTTTGAAACATCCATAAAGAGTGAGGTAAGTGTGTGTGTATAGAAGAAATGGAAAGCTGTTTTATTTGTGCAAAAAATCATTAATGCTATATTGGTACATGGGGGAGCTGGAATTTAGATTAAAAAAAAGGTGAACTTATCCTTTAACCACTTCAGCTCTGGAAGATTTTACCCCCTTCCAGACCAGACCATTTTTTGTGATACGGCATTGTGTCGGTTTAACTGACAATTGCGCGGTCGTGTGACACTACCCAAACAAAATTGATGTCCTTTTCTTCCCACAAATAGACCTTTCTTTTGGTGTTATTTGATCCCCTCTACGTTTTTTATTTTTTACGCTATAATCAAGAAAGACTGACAATTAAAA
The DNA here is from genome assembly GCA_029206835.1 of Rana muscosa. Taxonomy (NCBI): domain Eukaryota; kingdom Metazoa; phylum Chordata; class Amphibia; order Anura; family Ranidae; genus Rana; species Rana muscosa. Next base: position 460,742,440 of record CM055118.1, read on the forward strand.
AAAAAAAAAAAAAAAAAAACACATTATTTTTTACTTTCTGCTATAAAACTCATCCAATTGAAAAATGTAAAAAAACGAATTTCTTCATCAGTTTAGGCCAATATGTATTCTGCTACATATTTTTTGTAAAAAAAAATCGCAATGAGCGTATATTGATTGGTTTGCACAAAAGTTATAGCGTCTAGAAACTATGGGATATTTTTTATGTAATTTTTAGATTTTTTATTGTTTTTACTAGTAATGGCGGCAATCAGCAATTTTTAGCGGGACTGCTACATTGCGGTGGACAAATCTGACACTAGGTGCCACTTTTTGGGGACCAGTGACACCAATACAGTGATCAGTGCTAAAAAAAAAGCACTGTCACTGTATAAATGACTGGCATGGAAGGGGTTAACATCTGGGGTGATCACAGGGTTACGTTTTCTCCTATGGAGTGCTTTCTAACTGTGGGGAGAATGCTGACCCTGGAGGGAAATGGAGATCTGTGTTTCTACTTGGCAGAAACGCAAGATCTCCATTTTCCTCCCTCACAGAACGGCGGTCTGCCTTGTTTACATAGGCAGTCCGCCGTTCTGTCTCTCCTCTGAACGATTGCGGGTTGTCTCCCGCTGTGTCCAATCACAGCTATAGCGTGGCTCCGGCGGCGGGCACGTGTGCCCTAGAGCCGATGATGCCGTACAAGTACGTGATTATGCGCTTAAGGGCAGCCCTGCCGCAGTACGTGGGCAGGTCCTTAAGTGGTTAAAGAGGAGCTTCAGGCACTTGTACAAAAATTAAAAGTCAGCAGCTACAAATACTTTAGCTGCTGACTTTAAATAAACGCACAATTGCCAGACCAGGGATCCAATGCTTTCATCACCTGGGCCGGTTCTTCACCGTTTTTTAGGTCTCCAGTGACCATCTTGATTTTGGGAAGCCGGCTGGGACTTCCTACTGGCTTACAGCCATTTGCCCACTGCGCATTCTGAATGGACCCACAGACTCCTGCGATGCGAGGAGGTTGGGGGATGGGGGTCAAACTTCTGCTTTGCTCGTCTAGGGTACCTGTCAAAAATTAGTGGCGAGGGAGGGAGGAGGGAAAGCAGAACTTTTCTTTTAAGTTGAAGTTCCTTTCTAGGCTACTTTCACACTGGGGCGAGTGAGTGTTGCAGGTAAAGCTCCGCTAGTTTTAGCGGCGCTTTACCGCTGTCATAGCGGCGCTTTTTGTCCGCTAGTGGGGCGCTTTTAGCCCCTGCTAGCGGCTGAGGAAAGGGTTTGGCAGCGCTGCCCATTAAAGCGGAGGTACGCCCAAAAAAAATAAAAGCCAGCAGCTACACATACTTCAGCTGCTAGCTTTTAATAATAACCGCTCCCGCACTGCCCCAAAGATGCTGCTTGCCGGACTTTTCTGAACGTCCCGCAAGCGCACCGCCACAGTGTGAAAGCACTCGGGCTGCAGAAGAGGCAGTTTACAGGCGCTTTACATGCCCTGTTTTTAGCGCTAAAACACCTGAAAGCACCCCAGTGTGAAAGGGGTCTTACACCCCCTTCACACTGAGGCGTTTTACAGGCGTTTTTGTGCTAAAAATAGCGCCTGAAAAGCGCCTGTAAACTGCCTCTTCTGCAGCCCGAGTGCTTTCACACTGTGGCGGTGCGCAGCATCTTTGGGGCGGTTTGGGAGTGCTGTATACAGCACTCCCAAACAATGAATGGGCAGCGCTTCCGAATCGCCGCAACATGGGGGTTAAAAGCGTCCCGCTAGCGGCCGAAACAGCGGTAAAGTGCGGCGCTTTACCGCTAACGGCCAGCGCTTTCAGTGTGAAAGCAGCCTTTCTGTTATATTTAATTTTAATAAAAGGTATAGAATTGGAACTTTTGCTTGACATTTCTGCTGTGCTACACAATGGTTCAGTTTAATGGTTCATGGTAATGCAGAATATAGCTATACAAATTAGTGAGATGTGATCAATGTCTTTTTTATTATTCCCATAAACATTTTGGTTTTGCATAGGGTGGGGAACTGATGAAGCAGTGGTGATAAACTTACTTTGATATGGGAGGCGGCCCCCAAATATGGCCCCTTAGATCGCCAAAGGCCCGCACATAATATTCAGTAAATCTTATACTGCATGAAGCTGCCAGACACTACAGGCATGAAATAGGAGATGGTTCGAGGCCATGCACGACCAAACATGCTGTAAGAATGGTTGAAGACGAGACAGATTACAGGAGGATACTAGAGGACACTCTTATTACATCTAAAAATCATTGCTTCCACATTTATCTCCCCTTAAAATCCATTTTAAAGAAAAGGAATTGACGGCACAGAAACATTTTTTTAATAGCGTGAAAGAAATTGGCCAAACCATTTTAATACGGGAATCCAGTCTAAAGCCTCATACACACAAACAGATTTTCTGCGGACAAAGTGTAGGACTTTTGTCCAAAGAGCGTTGGCCAGGAACTTGTATTGCATACAAACGGCAAAGAATTGTTGGCCAACAAACCTGAAACTATGTGGTTTTTCAGTTCTTTAGTGCCACCCTTTGGGCAACTTCTGCTAATGTGTCATGGTGAGCATTGCTTCTGAGCATGCGTGTTTGTACTTTGGAGTTTTGTCCGGACTTGTGTACACACGATCGGATAATCCGACAACACACATTTATTGGCGGACAATTTTAAAGCATGCTGTCCCACATGTCCGATGGAGCATACAAACAATCGGATTTTCCGACAACAGCCTGTCATTACACAATTCCCATCTGATAATCCGATCGTGTGTACGAGGCTTAAGAATTTTTATTGTTTGTTCACCTAGATAAGAAAAATAAAGATGACTGTCTGCAAAGGCCCTGAGAGCACAATAGGAGCCAAAGTGCCACAGGCTGGGTATTGGGGTGTAAAGCTGGTGTCAGGGATCGGCACCAGAGATAGCCAGATCTGCATGGCTACAGACCAGACCGAGTATGCTTAAAAAGTGTTACTAAAGTCCATTTAATTTTATTATTTTTTTAAAATAACAAACATGTTATATTTACCTGCTCTGTGCAGTGGTATTGCATAAAAGTTGCCCCGATCCTCCTCTTCTCGGGTCCCCTGGAGGCGATCCTGGCTCCTCTTCTTCGTGTGTCCCCATAGCAAGCTGCTTCTGATGGAGGCAAGCAGTGTCTACGCCAGTTGTGGCTGGTGGTATATTTTTTTGGGTGGGTGTGTGGCAAACAAGTGTCTCCTCCTCCCCCACCTTTCGGGCAGTAGTGGATACCTGTCCTTGACAGGTATCCTGTCCTCACTTCCAAGAGTCCGCACCGCGGCGAATTACGCCAGCAGCTCAGGTCTCCCACCTCCTCCCTCCTCCTTCCCTCCTGCATGCGCAGTAGGGTTCCTGGCATGAAGCCATAAGGCTACACTGCGGGGGTTCTTTACCTGCAATGGCGACGGCAGCACCCGACAGCTGATGGAAACATCAGCTGCGGTGCCTACATCGCTGGGCTCCAGGACAGGTAAAGCCTCATACACACGATCGTAATTTTGTCCGAAGGGCGTTGGCCGTGAACTTGTTCTGCATACAGACGGCAGAACTTTTTCAGTCAACATACACAAAACTACGTGGTATTTCTGCTCTTTAGCGCTACCCTTTGGGCAACTTCTGCTAATGTGTGATGGTTAGCATTGGTTCTGGGCATGCGTGTTTGTACTTTGGATTTTTTTCTGACGGACTTGTGTACACACGATCGGATAATCCAACAACACACATTTGTTGACGGACAGTTTTAAAGCATGCTATCCCACATTTGGTGTCGGAAATTTCCGACAACAATTGTCCAATGGAGCATACAAACGGTTGGATTTTCAGACAAAACCCTGCCATCACATTTGTTGTCGCAAAAATCCTATCGTGTGTACGGGCCTTAAGTGTCCGATTATTAAGTCAGCAGCTGCAGTATGTGTAGCTGCTGGCTTTTAATTTTTCCAGGGATAGGCGGACCTCCGTTTTTTAAAGGCACATAAAGTGATGGGAAATCTTTTGCATTGAAGAGATGTGTTTGATACTAAATTTGAACCTGAAGCTGGGCTTGAGAGCCGCCCTAGATAAAGATCAAATGCAGCCTCAGGACACCACAGAATGAAGGGGAACCAACATTTTCAGACTATAATATTCTTCAAACACAAGTCAGATGTAAAGTAACAAAGCCCATCTACACCTACCTACCTACCCCTTATGGTTTTGTTGGTTGAGATCAATCAGACACAAGATACTATAAAATGAAAATGAAAATTGAAGCACCACACCACTCACTTCTCCCAAGGTCCAGATACAGATTTATTCTAATGAAAGCCAGGGGGACAATCCAAAAAGTATTCAATGCAATTGGGGGGTCCAAACAACGCCCCGTTCATCAGGGCTTTAGAACAATGAAAAGACTCTGTGATTTGGACCTTTTTAATGGTATTTCTTCCAGAGTTGATTATAAGCACAGGCCTTGTCAGCAGCTGGTTTGACAGCCAGGATCTCTAGTCTATTCACTTTGTTTTCAAGCCCTGATGAAGAGGGGGGCCTTTGGACCCTGAGGCACGTCGGGTGATTTTTAGGTTGTCCTTAATTTTTGTCTCCTATTTTTTTTTTTTTTATAAAGTTGTATCTGGACCTCTTAGCAGTGGCTTGATGCTTCAGTTTCTGTTTTTGTTACATTACACCATAAGCCAAGGAGACCATGGGGGGGGGGGGGGGATCCCCTGGGGTGTAGATGCCGCCTGCCCAGAACCTGATCATTTACATCGGGTGTCTCCAAACTTTCTCAGCAAAGGGCCAGTTTATTGCCCTTCAGACTTTAGTGGGACCAGACTATGGCCGTTGGTAGTGGAAATTTTCCTGACGTCAGTGGGGGTAAACATTGCCCCATTTGGTATTAGTGGGAGGAGCAGTGCACCATCATTGGTATCATTGAGTGGAATAGTGCCCCATTATTGGTGTCTGTGGGAGATATTGTGCTTCATTGTTGGTGTCAGCTGCAGGGTGGATTTGATTTAAATTGAGTCGATTTTAAATCCTAAATTTAAAAGAGCAACTGTCATCTCTGTCCCACAGCAGCTCCTCCTCTGACCCGCTGTTGACTCACCGACAGTCCCATTCACTTTAATGGGACGGCTGGTGATGCGGCAGTGACACAGCAAGGTGAGGGACGTGGCGGTAGCAGGTGAGTGGATGTCCGCTAACGGGCGCTGCCATGATGGATCTGAAATGACAGGTGCTCTTTAAATGTAAGAACTTATTTTTGCTGGTAATTATAATCTTTAATATATGCAAACAAAATGAAGGTTTCCTATTTAGAGTTATAATCTGTTAGGTTAGTAAAACAGAGATTTTAGAACCGATTCAATCATACAGTTTGTAGTGTACATAGATTTGCAAAACAATGGGATAAAGGAATATTGCTTAACTTTGTTTTATCTCATGGTTACTGTGAAATTGTGTGAATGCATCAATGTAGTGCATGTTATCTCTTGCAGAGCTTGGATTCATTGAATGAGTTTACCAAAATTGTAAATATTGCAGAATATACAGCCTCATGCTACATAACTAAGCCCCATTTCATGCTGAATAAACTCAATTATTGATATATCTTAACTAGAAAACTATCTTTTAGATAGATTTTTACTCCAAAAGCATTTTAATAAAAAAAAATCATAAAAAAATGTAATAAACAATTTTAAATCAAAAAAATCAGCTGACACCTGATGTAAGATTTACATTTGTTTTTTGTTTTTTTTAAATCATTGATCTATATCCACCCTGGTCAGCTGGCAGAATAGTGTCTCATATCAGTGGGAGGAGGAGTGTCCCAAGGGCCAAATAAAGGCAAGAAAAGGGCCGCATTCGGCCCCAGGGCCACAGTTTGGAGACCACTGATTTTCATCATCAATACTTTAAGATAGCAGTGCAATAAAAAAGCCGTACGGGTCCAGCTCTATTTTTCCACTTTCCTCCGCTAACCGGATACTATGAGACTGTGTCATGACAAATGTAAGTCGGCAAAATTTCGACTTCCAATCACAACACATCTGTAACTATCGATGAGTATTTCTAGGTGTCTTTTATCATACGAATAGAGCTTTTCACAGCCGGTGGAGGAGGAGGCCATCATGTTCAGTACACAATGCACCTGTGTGTTTTTCCTTCACTGACATCTGTCACAGACGGGCTTCATTTACAATTAGTTATGACTGTCACCTCCGAGACATTCCTGTGATTTTATAGCACACGTAATACAGGTCACATGACGGTGAAATCGTATAGGTACATTCCAAGTGACAGACCTTTGCCATTCCTCATACCTGTGCTCAGATGAATACATGAAAGCCTCTTACTGTGTGAGTATTTTCTGCATCTCATAAACTCTTTGTAACCTTTTAGAAACCCGGTCTGCTTTCATTGTCTGAGTGTCGAGATCGCTAATAAAATGTTATTGTGGTCATCTTGTCAAAGGTCTCAAATTGTTGAATTTGTGGACTCTATCTGTAAAGAGAAGGCTAAAGCAGATGAGGATTTCATCCTGTTCCATATGCCGTGCATGTATCTTTGGCTGTAAGATGGGTGTAAGACATAGGCATGCGCACAGGGTGTGCCTGGGCACACCCTAATCACCCTGTGTGGTGCAGATTCCCACCCTTGATATTTTACCATGCCCCCTAACAGGGCTCCTAAATAAAAAAAATAAAAAAAAAAAGAATTGAAAAATAAATAATTGAAAAATAAAATTTCAAAAAATAAAATTAAAATAAAATACTGAAACCATCCACTGCCCTACTGACCAATCTCTGCCCTACTGACACCATCTATTGCTCTAATGACGCTGTCAGTATATATACACATGCACGCACGCATATGTGTTAGATTTTTGGGGTGCACACCCTAATGCAATAGACTGTGCACACCTATGGTGTAAGAAAACATTTTTAGAGTTGATTTGTGGTGAGATGCAACCTTTATATTGTACTTGACTCGTGGACATTACAGGTCTCAATATACCTACAGTGTATTGAAATCCTAAAACATAAATGTAAAATAGTGCAGCTTACCAATTCTTAGTGGTATTAAAGGTTTGTTTCTCTTGTCATCCATGGACTGACACAGCGTGTCTTATACACCTTTACACGTGGTTATGTCCCTGCTTGCAGGAGAAGACCTAGGCAGAATGTGAGATGTTATACATACATTCTAAACAGCCAGAGCTGAACAGCCCCGCCCAGGGGGGCGGTCCCTCCGGGCATAACCCTCCCACTGCAGTCAGCAGACCCCAGTTTTTTTCTGCCTAGCAGAAGGAGAAGACGTGGCTCCCTCAGGAGCCAGTCTCCTGACCTATTTTTATTCTTTTGGAAAAAATTTTCCTATTTTTTTTTTTTTTGAGATCTTCTATCAACTGTCGGCTGGGCAACAGGTTGGGTACAAGATATCCTCGTAGTCTTCCCTGTCCGACCATCGAGCGTGCTGATCCTCGCCTTGTGTGCGTGAGACTCAGTTCACGACATGCCCCACGACTCCAGGGGTGGCCGGTGGGCTTCCAGCTCCGCGGTCCTCTCAAGATAGAACAGTCCGGCTGTATCTTTCGCGGTGGACCGGGCCGACAGCTACTCAGTACCGCACTGTGATAGTTCTGTCAGAAACACACCAGCGGGTCCCTCAGGGGACGGGTAAGTAGTCTCTCCTGGCTGCAGGTGAGTACATGCTGTGTGTTTCTTGTGTGGGGGGATTTCCCTGTCTCCCCCTGTGTTTTTAATGTCACTCTCTGTTCACTAGTGCTGGCGCTGTACTATGGGGGGTGCCTGGGGGCCATACTGTCCTGGGGGGGGGCTCATGCTGCTCTGCACTCGCTGGGGCTGTTTTGTTTTTGGAGGGAGTGTCCTGGGCGCCGTTCGGCGCCATGTTTTGTGTGTGTGCTGATTTTTACATTGGCGGCCATCTTGCCGTGGCCCGCCGGAGCACATTGCGGAGGCCATTTTCTTGTAGCCGCACTTCTTTTCTGGCACTAGTTTGGCCTCTAGCGCCGCTGGAAACGGCGCGAATCTCCTCACACTCTCTCCTCTCAGCTCACTCACGCTGAGCAGCGCGGCGCAGTGAGACAGAGCGGCGGAACCGAGCGGTCCTGGTCAGGTTGGTGGGTTCCCTGGGCATTCCCCTACTTCAGTCAGCACGGCCTGTGGGTGGTCTGAGAGGGACATTATGGAGTCAGAGTCACCAGCTTCCCCTAACATGCCAGAGGCAGCAGCCAGTGCTCCAGCACCTGCGGTCCCTATGGACCAGTTGTCGGCAGTCCTGGAATCATTTCTGACCAGGATGGAAGCTGTGTGTGAGCACAAGGGAGCAAAAAAGCGCCCTCTCCCCACTTTATCTCCACAAGGGGAGTGCTCTGCTTCAGATATGGGCCTAGTTATTGCTGCTCAGGACCCTAGCTCTGAATATTTGGATGGTTTTGAACAGGACATTCCTTGTGAGGAAGACTCCAGTTCTGAGTCAGTAAATGACAGGGCGCTTGTTAGTGAACTCATTGATGCTGTGAGGGACACTCTCAAGCTAGATGCTGCGACCGCAGAACCTCAGGCGGATACAGTCTCCTTTGGTTCTTTTAAGACCAAGCCTTCTAAAAAGGTTTTTCCATATGTACCTTTCTTTGACCAGCTCATTGACCAGGTCTGGGAAAAGCCGCAGAAGACTTTTAGGGTCCCGCGGCGTTTGTCTATTAGATACCCCTTTGAAGACGCCCTGCTTAAAAAGTGGGCTTCTCCCCCGGTGGTCGACCCTCCAGTCGCCCGTTTAAACAAGGCCACCACTCTCCCGATGGAGGGGACTCCTGCGTTTAAGGACCCCACTGACAGGAGGTCAGAAGTGGTGAGTAGAGCCATGTTCGCCTTGTTGGGATCCGCCCTACGGCCCGTAGTAGCGGCGACCCTTGTGTCTCAGACACTCACGGAATGGGCAAAAATTTTGCACCAAACTGTGCAGGAGTATAACCTTCCTCCAGACACTATTGCTCTGGTCCACCAGATGGTGCAGGGTCTGATATATGTGTGCGACGCCACATTGGACGCGGCCCCTTTAATATCCAGGGCCTCTGTCTCGGCGGTGGTATTGCGTCGTCTCATCTGGTTGAAATGCTGGTCTGCTGACCTAGCCTCTAAGAAGCTCCTGACGGATCTACCTTTTAAGGGTGGTAGACTTTTTGGTGCTGCTCTGGATGACATCATCAAGGATGTCACGGGAGGTAAAAGCACTCTCCTTCCTCAAACTATCAAGGGTAAGGAGGCCCGACGTAAACCGGGTCCTTCCTTTCCAGCAAAAAAGGGTTTTTTTCGTCCGTCAGAGTCCACGGGTAAGCCATCCCAGACTGACAACAGTGCGGCTGGCGGGCACAAGCGCCCCTGGGTGCGTAAGCCGAACAAGCCGGCTCCCAAGCCCGCCTCCGCGTGAAGTCTTGCCCCCGCCCGTCTCTGGGGTGGGGGGACGACTTCGCAGGTTCACGGATCGGTGGACCTCCCGGATCTCCGACCGGTGGGTGTGCGAGGTGGTCACCTCAGGATACAGAATAGAGTTCCGCTCCTGGCCCCCAGACAGATTCTTTCCCTCAAATCTCCCTCTCCTTCCTGCCCGTCGGGCAGCCCTCTTGGGGGCTGTACAGGATTTGATCGGGTCCGGAGTAATTGTGCCGGTTCCGTCCCAGGAGAGGTTTCAGGGGTTCTACTCGAATCTGTTTGTTGTTCCAAAAAAGGACGGGGTTCGGCCGATCCTGGACCTCAAGGCCCTGAATGCCTTCGTGAAGGTGCAAAAATTCCGCATGGAATCCATTCGCACGGTGGTCGCTACACTCCGTCAAGGGGATTTTCTGGCATCCTTGGACATCAAGGACGCCTACTTGCATGTTCCGATCTGCGCAAGCCACCAGAAGTTTCTGCGCTTTGCGGTCGGCGAAGTCCACTATCAATTTGTGGCTCTTCCCTTCGGCCTGGCCTCGGCACCGAGGGTGTTCACCAAGGTGCTTGCTCCGGTCCTAGCTTTGCTGAGACAGCGAGGCATTGCTATCGTGGGCTATCTGGACGATTTCCTTCTAAGAGCAGACAGTGGCTCAGAATTGGAAGAAAGTGTGACTATCGTCAGTCAGACCCTCCTGAACGTTCAGAAGTCGGTTCTAGTCCCGACTCAGCGTCTGGAGTATCTAGGTCTGATTCTGGACTCCTTGGAAGCAAGAGTCTTCCTACCTCCAGACAAACTACTGACACTTCAGTCTGCAGTACGGGTGCTGACGTCCCGAAAATGGTCGTCAATCCGCTTTTGCATGAGAGTCCTGGGACTCATGGTGGCCTCCTTCGAGGCCGTTCCTTATGCCCAAGCGCACACCAGGGCCTTACAGAAAGAGATCTTGTCCACTTGGGACAAATCCCAGTTGTCCTAGGATCTTCAGATCCAGGTGAGTCACCTGGTCAGGGCGTCCCTGACGTGGTGGTTGAGGTCCCCGGCTCTTCGGTCCGGGAAGTCGTTCCTCCCCATCCAATGGACGGTGATCACGACGGACGCCAGCCTGACGGGCTGGGGGGGAGTCTGGGGAGTCCTGTCGGCCCAAGGGCTTTGGACTCCGGACGAAGTCCTCTTACCGATCAATGTGCTGGAGATACGGGCAATCAGACTGTGCCTCTCCTCATGGTCGGAGAAACTACAGGGTCACTCCATCAGGATACAATCGGACAACGCCACAGCAGTGGCGTATGTCAACCATCAAGGGGGGACTCGGAGCTCAGCTGCGGCTTCCGAGGTCGCCCGCATCCTGAGGTGGGCCGAAAGAAGCGTGCCGGCTCTGTCGGCCGTCTACATTCCGGGCGTAGACAATTGGCAGGCGGACTATCTAAGTCGCCAGACGCTGGACCAGGGGGAGTGGTCCTTGCACCCGGAGGTCTTTCAACTTCTTTGCAGACGGTGGGGCACGCCAGATGTGGACCTGATGGCTTCTCGACTCAATCGCAAGGTGTCGAGGTTTGTGGCCAGATCCAGGGATCCCTGGGCGGATGCCTCGGATGCGTTGGTGGCCCCATGGGGTCAGTATTGCCTGATATACGTTTATCCTCCGCTGCAGTTGCTCCCTCGCCTGCTCCGCAGGGTAGCGACCGAGGGAATTCCGGTGATCCTCATTGCTCCGGATTGGCCTCGGCGTCACTGGTACGCCGATCTGGTACGTCTCGTCGCAGACGTTCCCTGGCGGTTACCGATACGGGGGGACCTTCTGTCTCAAGGTCCTATATTTCATCCTGCTTTTCTGTCTCTGGTTTTAACGGCATGGTTATTGAAAGCCAGGTGCTGAGAGACCGAGGTCTCTCGGATTCGGTCATTTCGACCATGTTAAGGGCACGGAAGTCTTCCTCCAGAAGGATCTATCACCGTACTTGGAGAGCTTACATCGCCATGTGCGAAGAGCTGGACTGGCGCCCACGAACGTATTCCGTTCCCAGGATCCTGCATTTTCTGCAGCGTGGCGTGACCCAAAAGCTCGCTTTGAGTACCATTAAGGGTCAGATTTCGGCCTTGGCCATCTTCTTTCAGCGACCGCTGGCGGGTCATCCCTTGGTTAGCACCTTTGTGCAGGGGGTTCGCCATGTGCTCCCCCCTGTCAAGCCTCCTCTCCCCCCGTGGGATCTGAATTTGGTGCTCTCGGTCCTCCAGGAACCTCCCTTTGAAAATATTAGAGATATTCCCCTCTTGACTTTGTCTCAGAAGGTGGCCTCCTTGGTGGCCATTACTTCCATTAGACGAGTGTCTGACTTGGCGGCCTTGTCCTGCAAGTCGCCCTTTTTGATCATCCATAAGGATAAGGCGGTGTTACGTCCGCGACCTTCCTTTCTGCCAAAGGTGGTCTCGGCCTTCCACTTAAACGAGGACATTGTCCTCCCGTCCTTGTGTCCTCACCCATCGCATCCCAGAGAGTTTGCGCTACACACTTTGGATGTGGTACGAGCCTTGCGGGTGTACCTGTCTGCTACTGCTTCTATTCGGAAGTCTGACTCACTATTTGTGGCTGTCTCTGGGCCAAAACAGGGCCAAGCGGTTTCGTCTGCCACCATTTCTAGGTGGATCAGACAAACCGTCATTCAAGCTTATGCTCTCAAGGGGCGGGCGCCTCCCTTTCCGGTTACGGCACATTCCACCAGGGCAATTGGTGCTTCCTGGGCTTTCCGACATCAAGCGTCGGTTGCACAAGTGTGCAAGGCGGCGACCTGGTCGTCTGTTCATACCTTTTCTAAGTTTTATAAGGTTGACGTGGCTGCATCTTCGGATGCTTCCTTCGGCCGCAAGGTGTTGCAGGCCGCTGTTTGATGTTGCAACTCCTCCGTTGAGGAGCTCTGCCTTGTTTGGAGTGAAGTTTTTGGTTTTCCATTTATACTGCTCCCATCCCTCTTGACACTGCTTTGGGACATCCCACGTGTAAAGGTGTATAGGACACGCTGTGTCAGTCCATGGATGACAAGAGAAAATAGGATTTTTGTACTCACCGTAAAATCCGTTTCTCTGGCATCCATGGACTGACACAGCACCCACCCTTCTTTTTAAGTTTGTACTGCTTTGTTACGAACTGAGGTCTGCTGACTGCAGTGGGAGGGTTATGCCCGGAGGGACCGCCCCCCTGGGCGGGGCTGTTCAGCTCTGGCTGTTTAGAATGTATGTATAACATCTCACATTCTGCCTAGGTCTTCTCCTGCAAGCAGGGACATAACCACGTGTAAAGGTGTATAAGACACGCTGTGTCAGTCCATGGATGCCAGAGAAACGGATTTTACGGTGAGTACAAAAATCCTATTTTTTAACCACTTAAGCCCCGGACCATTTGGTAGCTAAAGGACCAGAGGTGAATTCAGAATTTTGCACTGCGCTGCTTTAACTGTAAATTGTGCGGACATGCAATGTTGTACCCAAACGTAATTTGCGTCCTTTTCTTCCCACAAATAGAGCTTTCTTTTAATGGTATTTGATTGCCTCTGCGATTTTTATTTTTTGCAAAATAAACGGAAAAAGACCGAAAATTTTGAAAAAAAATGATATTTTCTACTTTTTGTTATAAGAAAAATCGAATAAACTCAATTTTAGTCATACATTTAGGCCAAAATGTATTCAGCCACATGTCTTTAGTAAAAAAAATGTCAATAAGCGTATATTTATTGGTTTGCGCAAAAGTTATAGAGTTTACAAACTAGGGTACATTTTCTGAAATTTACACAGCTTTAAATTTATGACTGCCTATCTCATTTCTTAAGGCGCTAAAATGACAGGGCAGTACAAAACCCCCCCAAATGACCCCATTTTGGAAAGTAGACACCCCAAGGAAATTGCTGAGAGGCATGTTGAGCCCGTTGAATTTTTTTTTTTTTTGTCTTAAGTGATTGAATAATGACTAAAAAAAAAAAAAAAAATTACAAAAAGTTGTCACTAAATGATATATTGCTCACACATGCCATGGTTATATGTGGAATTGCACCCCAAAATACATTTTGCTGCTTCTCCTGAGTACGGGGATACCACATGTGTGGGACTTTTTAGGAGCCTAACCACGTACGGGACCCCGGAAACCAAGCACCGCCTTCAGGATTTCTAAGGGCGCAAATTTTTGATATCACTCCTCACTACCTATCACAGTTTTGAAGGCCATAAAATGCCAAAATAGCACAAAACCCCCCCAAATGACCCCATTTTGGAATATAGCCCCCCCAAGCTATTTGCTGAGAGGCATGGCGAGTATTTTACAGCTCTCATTTGTTTTTGAAAATGAAGAGAGAAAATATATTTATATATTTTTTTTTTTTTCAATTTTCAAAACTTTGTGACAAAAAGCGAGATCTGCAAAATACTCACAATACCTCTCAGCAAATAGCTTGGCGTGTCTACTTTCCAAAATGGGGTCATTTGGGGGGGTTTATGTGCCATCTGGGCATTCCATGGCCTCCGAAACTGTGATAGGCAGTGAGAAGTGAAATCAAAAATTTACACCCTTAGAGAGCCTGAAGGCGGTGCTTGGTTTTTGGGGTCCCGTACGCGGCTAGGCTCCCAAAAAGTCTCACACATGTGGTATCCCCGTACTCAGGAGAAGCAACAGAATGTATTTTGGGGTGTAATTCCACATATGCCCATGGCATGTTTGAGCAATATATCATTTAGTGACAACTTTGTGCAAAAAAACAAACAAAAAAAAAAAAATTGTCTTTTTTCCGCAACTTGTGTCAACATATAAAATATTCCATGGACTCGACATGCCTCTCAGTATATAGCTTGGGGTGTCTACTTTCCAAAATGGGGTCATTTGGGGGGGTTTTGAACTGTTCTGGCATTTTATACACATTAGGAAGCTTACATCCACTCTTCTAACCACTTGAAGACAAAGCCCTTTTTGACACTTTTTGTTTACATGAAAACTTTTTTTTTTTTTTGCAAGAAAATTATGTTGAACCCCCAAACAATATATATATTTTTAAAACAAAGGCCCTACAGATTAAAATGGTGGGTGTTGCATTTTTTTTTTCTACACAGTATTTGCGCAGCGATTTTTTCAAACGCATTTTTTGGGTTAAAAAATACACTTTTTTTAATTTTAATGCACTAAAACACACTATATTGCCCAAATGTTTGATGAAATAAAAAAGATGATCTTAGGCCGAGTACATAGATACCAAACACGACATGCTTTAAAATTTCGCACAAACGCGCATTGGCGACAAACTACATACATTTTTAAAAGCCTTTACAGGTTACCCCACTAGATTTACAGAGGAGGTCTACTGCTAAAATGACTGCCCTCGATCTGACCTTCGCGGTGATACCTCACATGCATGGTTCAATTGCTGTTTACATATGACGCCAGACCGACGCTTGCGTTCGCCATTGGGCAAGAGCAGGGCAGGACAGGGGTGCTTTTTTTTTTTTTTTTTTTTATTATTAATTTTGCTTATTTTATTTTATTTTTAAATTGTTCCTACCAAGTATTTTTTTTTATTATCATTTTTATTGTTATCTCAGTGAATGTAAATATCCCCTATGATAGCAATAGGTAGTGACAGGTACTCTTTTTTTGAAAAAACTGGGGTCTTCTAGACCCTAGATTTTTCCTCTGCCCTCAAAGCATCTGACCACACCAAGATCGGTGTGATAAAATGCTTTCCCAATTTCCAAATGGCGCTTTTTATATCCGGGGGGAGGGGCATTCCCTCCCACTGCTTGTAAAAGCAGTCCAGAGGCTAATTAGCCGCTAGGATTGCTTTTACTTGAAAGCCGGCCGCAGGCTGAAAAGAATGATACCAAGATGATACCTAAACCCACAGGCATCATTCTGGTGTAAACATTCAAAGTCCAGCAACATACCAGTACGTTGCTGGTCCTTGTTGGACATGTATTGTAATCTTTTTTTTTTCATGCAGCCAGTTGGCTGAACGAAAAAAGAGATTGATCGGTGGGTATGCCCACCATTAGAATACCGCCCTTCATCCACCCACTTCTAATGATGGGCATACATGCACCATTTATATATGCCGAAGCATGGGGGCATCCTCCCGCAAAAAAGTTATGCCGCACACACATGGTCGGACTTTTCCACGGGCAAGCCTCCGGAATTTCGACCGTATGTACACGGCATTAGGAGCAAATCGCTCCTCCGCCCCTGCTGCCCCAATGCTTCGGCATCAATGCTTTTTTTATTTAACTGTGGTGGTGAAATCACCTCTTACAGCACTGGAGTCGCAGGGATCAGGCCTGTCTCTGCGAACGCTGCAGTTATGTGTGTTTTTGTTTTGTAAGTGACAGTGATCGATCGATACTGCACTTGGGTGGCCTGGGCTGGACGGAGGGGCAAAACGCAGGTGCCAGCAGGTATCTGGGCTGATCCCGCTAACACTGCGTTTTTGGGAACCCTAAACTGCTGGGGACGCTAGTATAGATCTGATCAGATCAGATATTGAGCTGATCAGATACTATACCACTAAGGGGGGTGTATGCTTCACGTGTGGGTGTTAGCGTTACTGGCACTAACCTGACGCTGCCTGGGGTGTGACGCAGACCCTCTCTGACGCTAAAACCTAATTGATATCACCCGCCGGGCGATCAGGGGGTTAAACCTTTATTGGGTTATATACGGCGGGTGCCCTGACACTATAAAAAGCAAACTAACTAACCAGCGTCACCCGTAACACTTATATGGTGATCACTGGTGAAAGGGTTAACTAGGGGCAATCAGGGGGTTAAACCTTTATTAGATAATATATGGGGGTACCTGACGCTATAAAAACCTGCGGCGAACCTAAAAAAAATTACTGGCTACCGATCTGCATCACCGACACCAAGACAGCGATCAGAAAAACGATCGCTTAGCGACAGTGGTGATAGGGGTGAAAGGGTTACCTGGGGGGCGATCAAGGGGGTTAAACCTTTATTAGATAATATATTGGGGTACCTGACGCTATAAAAACCTGCGGCGAACCTAAAAAAAATTACCGGCTACCGATCTGCATCACCGACACTAAGACAGCGTTTAGAAAAACGATCGCTTAGCGACAGTGGTGATAGGGGGTGAAAGGGTTACCTGGGGGGCGATCAAGGGGGTTAAACCTTTATTAGATAATATATTGGGGTACCTGACGCTATAAAAACATGCGGCGAACCTAAAAAAAATTACTGGCTGCCGATCGGCATCACTGACGCTAAGACAGCGATCAAAAAAATGATCGCTTAGCGACAGTGGTGATAGGGGGTGAAAGGGTTATCTGGGGGGTGATCAGGGGGTTAAACCTTTATTAGGGGGGGGGGTTAGGGGGCTGCATTGGACCTAAAACTGAATGTACTGACACTTTTACAGTCACAAATGTCACTGATTGCAGTGATCAGTAAATAAATGGTCACTGCAATCAGTGACACTGTGACTGGGGGCTGGGGGAGTGATCTGGGGGGGCGATTTATGTCCCTATGTGTCCTGGTGTCAGTGTAGTGTTGTGTGCACAGACCTGATGTCTTCTCTTGTACGGCACTCGGTATATGTGAGCGCCGCACCAGAGATGACATCACTTCCTCCTGCTTCCTCTGCCTGACACAGACAGAGGGGGCATTTCCATTCGCCGGGAGCGATCGCGAGGGGGTGGCCGGAAACGAATGGCTGCCCCCTCATCCCGGAACGCTCCCGGACACTTAGCCACCGCTCACTGTATAGAAGGGGGGTCCGATTGGACCCCCCAACTATACAAAGGCAATCACGTACACTCTACGTGATTGTGCCTGTCGGTGCCATTCTGCCGACGTATATATACAGTGAGCGGTCGTTAAGTGGTTAAACAAACAAAAAGAAAACATACATGTAATACTTGCCTGCTCTGTGCAATGGTTTTGCACAGAGCAGCCCCCAATTCTCCTCTTCTTGGGTCTCCCCGCCGGCGACCTGGCTCCTCCCCCATGACCAATGCCATAAATAGCAAGCCACTTGCTATGGGAGCACTGGTACATACTCATTCCCGAGCCCTGTTCTATGCGTTCATAAGACGCATAAAGCCGCGGCTCGCCCCCGCCCCCAGTCTCTCCTCATTGGCTCACTGGCTGTGATTGATAGCAGTGGGAGCCAATGGCTTACTATGGGCCATCTGTCAGTGGCACCTCCTCACCGCTGAAGCCACAGCTGGAGGACACAAGGGAGCCGATCACGTAGCTGGACTGGGGCGGCCTGAGAATAGGTGAGTATACAAATCGATCTTACACAGGATAGTTAGTAAAGGTGTTAGAAGGTGGGTGGGAGCAGTTTTAATATTAGTATAAGGCTGGAATTCCACTTTGAGCTTTTGCTTTTCTGGAAACATCGGAAAGTAACCCTATTCCTTTTTCCGTGGTAGGCCTGACTGCCGCGCCCACATATTATTCAAAACAATCACATGGCCTTTGTGCCCTAGTTCACACTGGTGTGTTTTGACATGCGATTTGACATGTCAAAACGGCGGCAATTTCCGGCAATGGCACCATCCTAATCGGCGCGACAAAGTCCATCCATTGCTTAATCGTAACCTTACAGAAGTACATTTTTATCTAGGCCCTCAGCACAGCACAAGGAGAGATTTTTCAGTTAATGGTCTCTCAACCTGTTATGATCCCTGAGCAGTTTTCTTGCATAGAAATGAGCTGGACATGTCAATTGTCTGCACAAGCCTTCTCACTTTTATGAATACAAGACAACTGGTAGAGATATTTTGGTAAAGCACTTGTATGTACTTCACAAACTTCTCCCCATCAGACGGAGCAGTTTGAAATCATTTTATGATGAAGATAACTGCACAGGACCACAGCCATCTGTCAATGTCGTAACCCAACAAAACAAAAATAAAAACAATTTGTTAACTCAGGTAGTTTGCATTTTCTTTATGTACTCGGGACAGACCATGCAATATGGCAGCGCTGTATATACTATGTCACCCACGCCAAGGAACCAAACGCAACATATGCAAATATATATATATATATATATATATATATATATATATATATATATATATATATATATATAGGCAGATGCTGTTCAAATCAATAAATAGGCAATAAAAAATGTGCACACAAATATGCAAAAACGGTGCTTGCCGTGCATCCAAAAAAGGTTGGTGGGTTAAAGTGGGCTGAAGTGGTTAAATAAACCATTTGTCATCTGGGATCCTGTTACTGGACTATTTTGTGATTTGTGTGCTCCTTCAGGATATTGGACTACCATAAGCCATCATTGCACCCATCTTTTATTTCCATTAATATTATATGCACTGTGTGTGTGTGTGTGTGTGTGTGTATATATATTATCTTTTATTTAGTTTATCCACTCATACTTTAGTTGTCTTTATATTGATTCATCACACACTGACAGGCTCCATTTATTCACATATATATTTTATTTACACACATTCGCCCACCAACCTTTTTTGGATGCACGGCAAGCGCTGTTTTCACATATTTGTGTGCCCATTTTTTAATATGGCAGTGCTGGGTTCCATGCTGTTGTACTCCAGAGAAATCTGTGAGTAAAAAGAGACATCAAGTAGCCTATTTTTAGATTATTATTTTTTTCCTGGTCTTTTAGGGCTGCCAGTTAAGCATCACTTCAGCACACAGTTCACATAACTTTTAATAACTTTCCCTACTTTACAACCGTATCTGCAAAGCAACATTTTTTATAACATACAGTCTGTTGGCATGTCTGAAATGGCCAGCGTAAAAAGATCTACTTATCTTTTATATAGTCTTGGACACGCTGTAATTAAATAGTAGACACCCAAACAAATAATTGTAGGCAGTCTGTGTTTTCCACCCTAAAAAACCTTTGAATGCCCAGGCAAACCAATGTGATAAATTTAGAATGTTGTAAAAAAAGGCGGTTCCCTTAAAACTCCACAGTTATTTATATAAACGGCATACAAGTACCTTGGGGTATAATGAGAAATATTAATTGGCAGCAGCAACGAAGAAGCCGATGCACGTTGTCTTATGGCAACCAACTTGATTCATATGGAAAAACTTCCCCTCACTTTTACTGCTGTCACAGGGATCAGGACAGTGTTGCCAACCTACCAGATTGAAATTTACTGACACAACACCTACCATTTACTGGCACCGCCAAGTTTTTACTGACAATTCGAAAAGTTGCAAGATTACAGTTTTGAGTGCAAATTAGCCTACAAACAAGTACAATATGAAATAAGCATATGGTAATAAGGCAAAAAACATATTTCTTATTTTATTTTCATTATAGTAAGTAAGTAGCTCAGGGACAGGCTTTAGGAGGGCAAGAAATTAGAATGGCGGCACACACACATACAATTGACTCTCACAGTGACACTAAAGCAGTGTGCAGCAGCACAGATGATTATGAGACCTTACTGACCCAACACATCCCCTCCTGAGTCCCAGTGACAGTCTCTCTCCAAGCCTAGTGATCCCTCCAGTCCACTCCAGTCTAAACAGCACTGACGGTCCTGGTCCCAGCCTGCCTTGCTCGCATACACGCACACGGGGCTCTGGACTCTCTGCTTGGCTCCATTGCACCATGACATTATGCGACATGCTAAGGCACCACCTCCGCCAGATCCACCCGATCACACTGTAGTAGGCACACTCAGATGGTCTCGGCTCCGGACCAAGCCGAGCGTCTCAGCCATATTTCTTTATTGTACATCACGGGACACGGAGCTTAGTAATTACTATGTGGGTTATATTCCACCTTCAGGTCCTGGACACTGATATAATCAATTAGACAGGAAGTTCCCTCCCTATATAACCCCTCCCATACTGGGAGTACCTCAGTATTTTCATCAGTGTCTAAGGTGTTGGTCACGAGTGAAGATGTGCTCTGAGGAAGGAGCTCCACTGGAGGGATCCATGCTGGATTTAAATAGCCTCCATAAAGACCAGATGCATCCAAAGTGCTTCATAGCCAAACGGATGGTACCTGGGGCCTCGTATCCGAAGCACAAGGTTTTTGCCTGTAATGCCTCTCTTAGGAGGGCTGGATCCTGGGTTCCAGTACTCTGGTCATACCCAAAACCAAGATGTTTCTGGCAGGGTGCTATACAGGTCCAGGGGAGTGGTGTTCCTTTAAGTAGGACCCTGGTCCCTGAAGGTCGGCTGACATTGCCCGCCGAGAGGGGCGAAGTTTGGGCCATCTGTTCCGAACAGGGTCCTGCGGCGGGGAAAAGGTAAGTGAAGGTCCCTGATGGACTTGGTTCAGCAGGGAACCTTCAAACTAATGTGTTTTTGCCTGTAATTGGGCTATACCTTGTTTCAATTTCAAGAGTAATGCCTGGACAGATGGAGGAGCTCCCTTTTGTAAGTACAGCTCCAGGGGCCATCTGCTAAATGTTGCCATTGCATACCTGAGGGGGAGACCTGAGTTTGCATCCTGGTGCTGCGGATCTCCCTGTATAGGCGCCGCTCAGCCATGACGGGCTGGAGCAGTTTGCGGCCTCCCTCCTCCTCTCCCCATTCCTCTCCATGAGGAAGCGTTTCCGGCGGTGTGCACGCGCTCAAGAGGTTTCAAGGATATGAACAAGTCACGGAGGGGGGTGGGGCTTGGCGTGCTGACGCTCCGGGTTTCCCGGGGTGCTTCTGCGCATGTGCGGGCGTCCTCTGCCTTAAAAGAACAGTCTCTGGGAGACACACTGGTAAGAGGACGGACACAGGAGCAGGGGCTGATTTGGTGACCGTGTAATATTAATGTATTTGGCATACCATAGGCGGTGATACAGGCATCCCCAAGGCACATTAGTTTAGACACCTGACTGGCTCATATAGCAGCTTGTACGCTGGACTATAGCTTAGTAATCGGTGCAATTAGGCTGCCAGTACCTCGGCTTTGAGCTTGGGACTATGCCTTCTAAGGGCTCTGGGACTAAAAATCCTAAGAAGCAAAAGGCTGACGTTGTTGGTCTATAAGAGGTTAATTGCTATATTGCTGCATCCTCACAGAAAGCAGAAACTGGGGTGTGCCCCTTTCCCTGCTCTAAATCCTCAAACAAATGGATTAAAAGTCCTGGGGATGAAAGTTCACCGTCAGAGGACAGGGAACAGGTGCAGGCTAACGAGGCGGAGGTATCGGAAGCCTCACGAGCTCTGGAGTTGCAGCTGCAGTCTTTTTCAGAGATTCTTACTGCATATAACTTACTCTCAGCCTAGACAGCTAAAGCCTCTGTCTCCTCCTTGGGGTTTTAAAAAAAAAAAAAAAAAATCCCATAGGTTGCTTGTACCTTCCCACTCCATCCATTACTGCAACAGTTTATTCTGCTGGTTGGGCATCCGCATACGCTGTTTTTTTCTCCTCCTAAAAAACCAAAAACCAAAACACTAGTGGAGGAGTATAGGTTGCTAGAAAAACCTCCACTGGACCCTCATCCTGGTGCTGGCTTCAGGCTAGCCAAACGCACAACTGCTGGGATGCACTGTTGCTGGTGCACGTTGCTAACGCACAACAGCTATATCGCATGGTTGCGGAAACGCACATCTACAGAGGATAACTTCCTCTTTACCAGTCCACATGTTGACATAAAATACATAAGTTTGGAATGTACAAATTGCATGTGGGGTAAAAAACAAGTAACAGAACATGTCTATTGTTGATCACATAAAGATACATGTTTCTGTTTGTATGGTTTTACATGTTTTTTACATAGTCGCATGAGGATGCTTAATCGCATAAAAATGCTTGATTGCATAAAGATGCTGGATCACACGAGTCCTTGATTACCCAAGGATACTTTGTCACACAGAGAGGCTTGTTTTTACAGAATGGCCTAAAATCGCATAAAAATGCTTGATTGCATAAAGATGCTGGATTGCACAGGAGTGCTTGATCATACGAGTCCTTGGTCACACAAGGGTGCATGTCCGCACAGTAGGGCTTAAAATGCATAAGATGTTTGATCGCATAAAAGATGCTGAATCGCATAAGAATACATGATCGCCTAAAGTTGCATGGTTGCTTAATGAGGCATGATAATTTAAGTTTCCTTAATTATACAGGATTCCTTGTGTTCACATAGGAATACGTGTCTGCATTAGTACATGTGGCATACCACGTTCTCAAACCCATGCTTGCTTGCAAGATGGCCGTTCCATAGCACATGTGCTATATGTATGCGTGGTATACAGCGCACACTTTTTTATGTTGTGCCTAAAACATATTTGTATGACCTCATGCCTCAATGAACGTTCGCTTCCATAGAGGCATATGGCTTAACACTTGCCACATACACATATGGTGAGCCATTTGCATATGTGTTTATTTACATGGGACTGCAGAGGTTGTCTGTGTTTCGTAGAAGAGCAGTACTTCTTCCAGTTGGTGGTCTTGCCCTTTGGGTTAGCCACCGTGCCTGGGTTTACAGGGTGCTAGTGCCCGCCTCTAGCAGGTCTAAAGGCCCAGGGTATAGCAGTAATGGCACACGGAGGCAATCTGCTGCTGATGGATCAGTCAGTAGCATGGCTGGACCTAAATGTGTCCAGCATGGTCAAGTATCTGGAACTCCTGGGTTAGGATCCCAGTCTAAAAGTACATTCTTGCGTTTGGTAAGAAGCCTGGAAATTTTGGGACACAGCCCAAAAAGGAGAGGTTTTTGCCTCAGACAAAAGCAGCGCTATAAGAAAGCTGGTCTATTGGTCAAGGCAAGGAAGAGTTCCCTACGTTTTGCCTTTTGCTTAAGGTGCTAGGCAAGATGGTGGCTTCTTTCAAAGCAGTGACCGATGCTCAGTTTCTTTCAAAACTGCTATAAGCATTATTTTGGTAGCCTTTGAACAAGTAGATCCTAACCTAGCATTATCCAAAGGGTCTGGTCCCAGGGATACGCTGGAGTCTTAGTTGGTGTTTCTTAACCAAAAGATTGTCAGAAAGGAAGATCCTTCATGCCGGTTACCTGGGAGGTGGCGGCTACGAAGGCTGGCCTCTAGGGATGGAGGCCAGACCTGGAGGAGGCCAGTGCCCAGGGGAAGTGGTCGAGATCCAAGTGAGCCTTATCCGTCAACATTCTAGAGCTACGGATGGCAGAGTACAATCCGACAATGCCACACCAGTGATTCACTTTATATACCAAGAAGGCACTAGAAGTCACGCAGCCAGAGAGAAGTGAACCATGTTCTGGCTTGAGAAGAGGAGCTTGTGCCTTGCCTATCAACAATCTGCATTACATGAAATGGAGAATTGGCAGGCGGTTCTCTGGAACCGTCAACAATTGTTAACGGGAGAATGACCTCTACACCCCGACTTTTTTCTGGCCAAATACCAGAGAAAGGGTATCCCGGACATAAAATTTATTGCGTCCAGGTTCAACAAGAAGTTGGACAGCTTTGTGTCGAGAACAAAGGATCTACTCGCATGTGGGACAGATGCATTGGTGATCTCATGGGATCGCATACCAAAAACCTGACAGGCTGGTTGTACTGAAGTTGATCAATAGATCAACTTCAGTAAAACCAATCTGCCCATATGTGGATCGAATCTCGGCCAGTCCCTGCGGAACCGGCGAGATTCAATCCATCTATGGCCGGCTTTAGAAACACCGGAACATACACTTTGCCCCATAGAGGGCAGAGCTGTAAACTGGATCTAGATTGCACATCAGACGATGAACTGCGGATTATATGGTGTTGCTTTGCCTCACAGAAGTCAAAGCCAAATTAAATCTCTGCGCGTTGATGAGCATTATAAAAATAACATTGTTTAGAAATAACTTCTGTGAATTTTACAGTCTTAGGAACAGTTTCAAGGTTGCTGCTATGGTAAGTTTTATTACACAAAATAAAAAAATCCATCCTGTATCACATGTCTAAAATTAACACCATGATGTCATCTTACCTACGTCTTCTTTCATTCTTCTCCTAGAAGTAAAACCCCCAAATAATGTAGACAGACACAAGATAAACTGTCTCATCTATTCTATGAAGGCATCTGGTCCGGCTTCCTGCTTTTGTTCATGAACATTATATTTAGAAGGTGATGTCAGCGGGTCTTTTGGCGTTGTGTACTTTTGCTAGAAGAGCTGATTAGGGAATAAATCCAGTGGTGCGTCCATTATAGGCTTCAAAAAAGGTGGACTTGGACCACAGAGCATTGCGCTCGGAGCCCACCCAGGTGTGTAAAAAAAAAAAAAAAAAAAAAAAAGCTAATTTAATATTTGCTTTTCTAACACTGAAGCGCCTCTCAGCCAATCAGGAGGCGCGGGTCTAATACCCGTCGCCTGATTAGCTGAATGCACAGGCGCTCCGAATGGACGCCTAACGTAACGGAAGAAGAGATGCACGGGAGGACTGAGAACCATGGAGGATGCAGGAGCCGTCGCCTGACCCGCCATCAGAAATGGGGTAAGTGTGTGCCGGTTAGACGGCGAGCGGGGGGGGGGGGGGTCACGTTGGCTGCATATGGTGGGCACCGAGGCGCTGCTTTTTTGGAGGGGGGGGGCACAGGCGCTGCTTTTTTTGGGGGGCACAGGCGCTGCTTTTTTGGGGGGGGGCACAGGCGCTGCTTTTTTTGGGGGGGCACAGGCGCTGCTTTTTTTGGGGGGGGCACAGGCGCTTCTTTTTTGGGGGGGCACAGGCGCTGCTTTTTTGGGGGGCACAGGCGCTGCTTTTTTGGGGGGGCACAGGCGCTGCTTTTTTGGGGGGGCACAGACGCCTTTTTGGGGGGCACAGGCGCTGCCTTTTTTTGGGGGGGGCACACTGACTGCAATTGATGGCACAGTAAGGCTGCAATTGATGATTTTTTTTCCCCAGAGTTTTTCAGAAATTTTGATGCACCAGCCGCCACTGCGGCTGAAGTTTTATCATTACGGTCATTGGTGAGATGGAGAGCTCCACACCAAACATGCCCCCATCTCATGTAATGTAACTTTGAGGTTTAATCCTTCCACTGTTTGTTTGTCTTGTGTTATTTCACATATAAAGTTAAAATATGTCATCTTTGTATATTTATTGCTGATGACTATGGTTTGTGGTTGCCAGTAAAGAGGTAGTTTGTATAAGGGATTAGACCAGTTGTTCAGTATATAAACGCTCTTCCCAATGTTTGCTTTAATGGCTCAGCCTTTATTCGAACTCTCACATTCTGTAGTGCTTTGTGTCAACATAAATGACCCAAAAAGCAAGTGTTCTATGGTGGTGTGATACACAGAGCCTCAACAAACAGTAGGACTGACCACATAGAAAAAACTAGAATTGTATGCAGGTTATTAAAGGAGAATCCCAGCCACACCTGAAACACCCCTTTATGAATTGTTTTATCTGCCAAAATATTTGTCCTGCCCAACCAGCCTTGTGATTCACATTCTCCTTCCACACATCTAGCAGGAGATGTGAAAGTTCTGCACTTTCCATTCTTGCATCCTTGCCTTTTACTTGCTCAGTGGACTTTGAATGAAGGTGGCAACAGTTGTACGGTCTTTGCCATGTAGACCTCATTCTATTAGCCCTCCACTTTCGCTTTCAGGCCCCAGTCACACCTCAGCTTTTTATCGCGTGTTTTTGCACGATTTTCTGCTGAAATGAAAACAATAAAGAAACAAAATTAGAATATATGAATAAATGTTCGATAAATACACAAATGACTAAAAATCATAAAAAATAAATATAATGAAATGTAATAATTAATAATTATGAACCCCATACCTTAAAAAATATATTAAAAAAAATGAATAAAGTAAACACCCAAACAAAAATTAATAATAAATTATTATTATTATTCCTTACAATATATTTTGTGTTGGGTTGTTTATTTTTTTTAATTTTTTTTTTCTAAGGGTTCAGAACTAAGGTTGGGGGTTAATTATTTGTTTAATATTACATAGTATTTGTTGTATTATTTTTGTATTTATTTTACATTTATTTATTAATTTCTTACTATTAGTAGTAGTGTTAACACCCTAGCACAAAAAATAATAATAAGACCATAAATAAAATATTAACCCCTAACCAAAACCCTAATCCTAACCCCATCCCTTAATCCTAAACCTAACCTTAACTGTAACCCCTTACCATAAAAAATAATAAAATAAATAAAAGCTGATGGAAAGGCTAAAAAAAAAAATCTGAAAAAACTGCCAATAAATGATGCAACAGATGATGGTTTTCTCTGTTGGCTAAAAAACAAAAACAAAAAAAAAAACTATGCTCAAAAACGCTGTAAAAAATAAATAAAAAAACACTCCAAACTCATGAGAAAAAACGGCAGAAAAATGCTCAGACGCTACGCTCAGGTGTGAATGCAGCCTCAGTACCTGAAACATGTTATGCCTAAAGGCCCGTACACACGGTCGGACTTTTTGCCAACAAACTTCAAAATGAGCAAGTTTTCCTAAAAATCCGACCGTGTGTATGCTCCATCGGACAAACTTTTTTGGTTTTCATCGGACAAAAGTTCGCTCTGCAAACAGACAAACTTTTCGGCATCAAACGTCTGATGGTGCATAGTCCAACTGTGTGTACAGAAGTCCATCGGACTTTTGTCCAAAGTGCAAATACGCATGCCCAGAACCAATGTTAAAATCAACCAACAATAGTAGAAGTTGACCAAAGGGTGGCGGTAAAGAGCAGAAAAACCACGTGATGTTGGGAAGGTTTTGGGAAAGTTTGTAGAAAAGTCCGAGCGTGTGTATCCGATAGGTGTGCCCGGCCAACTCCCTTCGGACAAAAATCCACAGAAAAGTTTGTTTGAAGTCCGACCGTGTGTACGAGGCTTTAGACCAGGGGTCTCAAACCTGCGGCCCTCCAGCTGTTGCGGAACTACAAGTCCCATCATGCGTCTGCCTATGGGAGTCATGCTTGTAACTGTTTAGCCTTGCAATGCCTCATGGGAATTGTAGTTCTGCAACAGCTGGAGGGCCATCAGTTTGAGACCCCTGCTTTAGACTAACACAGTAGAGTACATTGTGCATAATTTTTTTAACGCACAGTTGGTGTGTTTCACATGACATTTCACTATCGCTAACCTAAAAATGATCAATGTTTGCCCTTTGGAAAAATGTCCTAAAGGCCAAGTTCAGATTTAGCATAAAAGTGACATTGCAGACAAGGGCCCCAGTAGGAAAAAAATATATAAAATATACATATAGATAGATATCCACTTTGAAAAATATTTGATTAATGTAAGTGCCGTACCTCTAGGACATTTTCAGCACCCCTGAAACCATCCCAAAATCCTCCAATATAGTTGGTATTCTCCTGTCCTGCCTTGTTGCTCAGATGCTTCATATAGTGGACACTCACCTCCAGCATTATAGGAGCGAGTGGATCAAAAGCTGCACTGTGACAAAGGGGGAGATACTGGGAGTGACCATCCAACGTATAGAGCGTCCTACCCATGGGGAAAGATGGAGGGAATGAGGACTGTATGGAAGTTTTTCTTCCAGGCTTAGGGGAAAGGGGGAACATAAATGGCCTTCAGATATGGCACTTACATTATTTAATATATCCTAATCGTACAGTACAGAATGCAATCTTGATATTGATAAGACCCTGAGTTATAGGCTCGTACCTTCGGGTGATGGGACACTGGCAAAGCTTTGACGGATATGCCCCCTGGGCTTCCCCCTCTACTCTTACCACAGTCCAGGAGTCTTCTGTGTTTTTGCTAGTGTTCAAATGTGATGGACCTTTTTTCCCTTACCTAGGAATCACTCTTTGCTTAACTAATCAATTCCTCAATCAGCTCTTCATTGTCTTCTAATACAACAATAGATCAGTACAAACTTCTTTAAAAACCTTGGGAGCCAGACTCTACACCGCGGGGGACAGTGTGTAATATGGTTTGGGGTCTGGATTCTGCACAGGTCCTCACCTCGGTATAAACTGCCTAATTTTTTATTTTACTGGAGCCCCTTGTCTGCACAGCCACTTTTACGCAAAAGGTGAATTTAGCCTTTAAAGTAAACGATTACAGTTTTGAGATCCTAAACCTACTGCTTAGATAATACACTCACCGGTTCAATTGCTTGGTGACACAAATTGCTTATCAGCCAATCACATGGCATCAACACAATGCATTTGGGCATCTAGACGTGGCGAAGACGACTTGCTAAAGTTCAAGCCAAGCATCAGAATGGGGAAGAAAGGGGATTTAAGTGACTTTGAATGTGGCATGGATGTTGGTGCCAGACGGGCTGGTCTGAGCATTTCAAAAACTGCTGATCTACTGGGATTTTCACACACAACCATCTCTCGGGTTTACAGAGAATGATCAGAAAAAGGGAAAATGTCCAGTGTGCGTCAGTTATGTGGACGAAAATGTCTTGTTGATGTTGGAGGAAAATGGGCAGACTGGTTCGAGATGATAGGCAACAATGAGGCTCGGTTCACATATGAGTCGCATGCGGCTCACAGCAGGGGGTCCGGTGCGTGCTGGTTCACCATTTCAGGTCCGATTTCAGCCCAAATTTTGGCCTGAATTCGGACTTAAAACGGACCAAAAGAGGCACGTTTTTGTGCAAAACGCACTGGACCCGCTGCGGAGATATGTGAACCGGCTCCATAGAGAGCCAATCAAAATCTCCTGCTATTGCGAATAGGATGTGGAGAATCCGCATCCAATTCGCAACAGTGTGAAACCAGACCTAACTCAAATAACCACTCGTTACATCCAAGGTATGCAGAATACCATCTCTGAACACACAACACATCCAACCTTGGAGCAGATGGGCAACAGCAGCAGAAGACCACACCGGGTGCCACTCCTGTCAGCTAAGAACAGGAAACTGAGGCTACAATTCACACAGGATCACCAAAAATGGACAATAGAAGATTGGAAAATGTTGCCTGGTCTGATTTCAGCTGTGACATTCAGATGGTAGGGTCAGAATTTGGTGAAAGCATGGATCCATCCTGCCTTGTATTAACAGTTTAGGCTGGTGGTGATGGTGTGGGGGAGATTATCTGGCACACTTTGGGTTCCTTAGTACCAATTGAGCATCGTTTAAACCCCACGGCCTACCTGAGTATTGTTGCTGACCATGTCCATCCCTTTATGATGACCGTGTCCCCATCTTCTGATGGCTCCTTCCAGCAGGATAATGCACCATGTCACAAAGCTCCAATCATCTCACCCACTGGACAATGAGGTCACTGTCCTCCAATGGCCTCCAGTCACCAGATCTCATCCAATAGAGCACATTTGGGATGCAGGAGATTCGCATCATGGATGTGCAGCCAACAAATGTGCAGCCACTGCGTGATGCTATCATGTCACTATGGACCAAAATATCTGAGGAATGTTTCCAACACCTTGTTGAATCTATGCCATGAATAATTAAGGCAGCTCTGAAGGCAAAAGGGGGTCCAACCCGGTACTAGCAAGGTGTACCTAATAATAAAGTGGCTGGTGAGTGTATATTTCCATTGATGTGCATTATTGTTTCGTTATGCATCCACTTAGCCCCCCAACACACGTGCAATTGGACAGTGAAGTAATTTTTTTGCTCAATCGGTTGGCAATCATCTCTGTGGGTAGTCTTGTGCAAATTATATCATCATTTTTCTTTGTCGGCAAATAAATGGGACTTTTCATGATAACAAAAATGCTTTTTCATGGAAAGAATTAAGGTCTGTTCTCTGGTGAGCAATTATCTCAGAAATACATTACCTGATCCAATTTTTTTCTTCATATTCACTAACATGCATTATATGATGCCAGTAATTCCTTGGCTTTTTTGTATGGAAAAATATTGGTGCGATCTGAAACAATCCCTTGATATGTTCATCTTGTAGATTTTGTTATTTCTTTGTTAAGCCGGCATATATCAGCATGTTTAACCACTTCAATACCAGGCACTTACACCCCCTTCCTGCCAAGGCCAATTTACAGCTTTCAGCGCTGTCGCTGTTTAAATGACAATTGCGCGGTCATGTTACACTGTACCCAAACAGAATTTTTATTATTTTGTGCTCACAAATAGAACTTTCTTTTAGTGGTATTTGATCACCTCTGCGATTTTATTTTTTGCGCAACAAATAAAAGACCGAAAATTAACAAATTATTTTGTTTCTGTTATAAAATTTTGTAAATAAGTTTTCTCCTTCACTGATGGGCACTGATGAGGTGGCACTGATATGCAGCACTGATGGGCACTCATGGGTGGACACTGATGGGCACTGAAAGGCTGCACTGATGGGTACTTATGGGCGGCCGTCATTCTGCTATAGGCCGGGCGGGAAGTGGTTAAAGAATATGTAAACCCAACCATTTTATTTTCCTGATATGTGCCTGCTTTACCATATACAGTGCATCCGGAAAGTATTCACAGCGCTTTACTTTTTCCACATTTTGTTATGTTACAGCCTTATTCCAAAATAAATTTAATTCATTATTTTCCTAAAAATTCTACAAACAATACCCCATAATGACAACCTGAAAGACGTTTGTTTGAAATCTTTGCAAATTTATTAAAAATAAAAAACAAAGAAATCCCATGTACATAAGTATTCACAGCCTTTGCTCAATACTTTGGTGAAGCACCTTTGGCACCAATTACAGCCTCAAGTATTTTTGAGTATGATGCTACAAGCTTGGCACACCTATTTTTGGGGCAGTTTCTCCCATTCTTCTGTAGCGGCCTCACCCCCCGTCCCCTTGTTAATAAAACGGCTGGCTTGTCTAGGGGTATGCGGGAGGAGGATAAGGTTCACTATGGCCTATGTCCTCTAATGTGCAGAGGTGAAAGCCAACACTTGTTTTACCTTCGGGCCTGTGTTCTGGATGGAGCCTCTGCTTCTCCTGTGGAAGTTTGACTGTCAATAATAGAGCCCCACACCATAAAAAGTCCAACACTCCTTTATTCTTCTTTACAAGTGAACAGCATCAGTTGAACTTTTGAATAAACAGACAGGGTGTGGATATGAGTAGGTCCAGGCACAGTGAACTCTCCTGTTCCTTCTAGTGCAAATAGGCTTGGCACACAGTCTCTGCCACCGACCGTGAGATTGGTCGCTGCCACCGACCGGGCGAACTGTTGAGGTCCCTGCCACAGGCCTAATAGCAGGTCTCTGCCACCGACCTGAGTTGATTAGATGGACCACTGCCACCGACCATAGAACATGAACCACCTTCCCTGATGAATTGGCCCCTGTTCGGGAAAGACATCCATCCGGACGGTCTCCAGAGGTCCACCCGGTACTGGCAATATGCTATACCAGCTCTTCGGGAGGATCCCCTCTCTGGTCCCTTACGCCCTGGATTCAGGCGCCCGACACCCGGGGCATCTTAGGACGATCCCTCCCTCGCGGAACCCATTGGAAGTGGAAGTACCTCACCCCAGACCGAAGGTGTCTGGGATGGAACACAAACTCCACGTGTACAGGCCAAGGGCGCCTGGACACCGATCACGGACAGCAGCCCTCAGGCTAAAGGTGCCTGGGACTCGGACCTCGTGGTGAAGATGTCCGCCCC
This sequence comes from Rana muscosa, assembly GCA_029206835.1. Classification (NCBI taxonomy): domain Eukaryota; kingdom Metazoa; phylum Chordata; class Amphibia; order Anura; family Ranidae; genus Rana; species Rana muscosa. The sequence continues at coordinate 460,774,362 of CM055118.1, forward strand.
CTTTATACCCTCTCCCAGCAAGCACAGCGGGTGCCCCGCCGCACAGCTGCTGCGAGAGGTTACAAAGGGTACGGCACTGCAGTGATGGTTCAACCCCGGCCCAAAGCGACAGCGCCGCCTACTGAACCGCAGGGAACTGAACACCACTGATGTCCTCACACGAATAGAACACAGCCCTACTCTACCAATTAGTGCATCTGGGTCATACTACCACCCAGATGCTGCCCCTAAATAGTACATACCCGCTACACTTCATTGCAGGACCTCTCAAGCTCCATCAGGTTGGATGGGGAGTGTCAGTGTACAGCCATTTTCAGATCTCTCCAGAGAGATGGTTCAAGTCTGGGCTCTGGCTGGGCCACTCAAGGACATTCACTGAGTTGTCCCGTAGCCACTCCTTTGTTATCTTGGCTGTGTGCTTAGGGTCATTGTCCTGTTGGAAGATGAACCTTCCCCCCCAGTCTGAGGTCCAGAGCACTGGTTTTCATCAAGGATGTCTCTGTACATTGCTGCATTCATCTTTCCCTCAATCCTGACTAGTCCCCCACAGCATGATGCTGCCACCGCCATGCTTGACTGTAGGGATGGTATTGGCCAGGTGATGAGCGATGTCTGGTTTCCTCCAGACATGATGCTTGCCATTTAGGCCAAGGAGTTTACTCTGTTTCATCAGACTAGAGAATTTCGTTTCTCTGGGTCTGAGAGTCCTACAGGTGCCTTTTGGAAAACTCCAGGCGGACTGTCATGTGCCTTTGACTGAGGAGTGGCTTCTGTCTGGCCACTCTACTATGCAGGCCTGATTGGTGGAGTGCTGCAGAGATGGTTTTTATTTTGTAAGGTTCTCCTCTCTCCACAGAGAAATGCTGAAGCTCTGTCAGAGTGACCATCAGGTTCTTGGTCACCTCCCTGACTAAGGCCCTTCTCCCCCGATCGCTCAGTTTGGCCAGGCAGCCCTCTCTAGGAGTCCTGGTGGTTCCAAACTTCTTTCGGATGATGGAGGCCACTGTGCTCACTGGGACCTTCAATGCTGCAGTCCTCTTTCTTCCCGATCAAAAACTGACCACACTAGGCATGAGAGCACAGCATGGTCAGTTCTCTGGCTGTGCTGGCAACTCAGCCTGCTCTCCTCCAATGATCAGCTTTGTTCCAACTCCTGTCTCCACTTAATGCATGCTCCCGTTCTGACCTACAAGCGTACGTGCAGTCACTACTAACACTGCACACACAGACAGCACAAGAAGCACAGAACTAAAGCCAAAGCTTGGGAGCTCCTGTCAATCACCACTGAGGAGGAGGAGGGACAACATGGCTTTGGTTCTGTGTCTCACTGTATGTGTGATGCTGTAGATGGCAGAAGTGTCCTTGTAGTTCAAAATGGAAGCACTTTCAAAATCTTTGCACTTCATAGGTCCTGGCAGATATGGGAGCGTTAACCTCTGTTTTTTTTCACAAGTTGCATTTCGGTGTGCTCTAATCCAGCAGGAAATCTGTTCACAGACCCCCCGCCAATCAGAACGAATGCGACCTGTGTAAGCCCCGTACACACGGTCGGATTATCCAACGGGAATTGTGTGATGACAGGCTGTTGTCGGAAAATCCGACCGTTTTGTATGCTCCATCGGACAATTGTTGTCGTATTTTCTGTGTACAAATGTGGGATAGCATGTTTTTAAAATTGTCCGCCAGCAATTGTATGTTGACGGATTTTCCGATCGTGTGTACACAAATCCGTCGGACAAAACTCCAAAGTACAAACACGCATGCTCAGAAGCAATTCTCACCATAACACAACATTAGCAGACGTTGCCCAAAGGGTGGCGCTAAAGAGCTCAAAAACCACGTAGTTTTGTGTTTGTTGGCCGACGATTCTTTGCCGTTTGTATGCAATACAAGTTCCTGTAACAATTGGTAAGAAAAGATTTGCGCCCCTTTGACCTTCCAAACCACCAAGGAAAAAATATATGTGCCTGAAGCTGCTACTTGAAAAAATAAAGTATGTGATGTGATTTTAAATGAATAAAATACTAGCGCTCTGTTCATAAACAATTATAAACAATCCTAAATAAATAAACACAAGAAAAAATCACCACGTAATCGTGAACTAAAATTGGTGAACATATACAAAAATATTGTGAAAATATTACAGTGCTCAAACGTCCATCCGGAAATGCACAAATGTTTATAAAAAATCCAAAATCAAGTCCCATAAGTGATTATGTGTATCCAAGTGATTGAACTTAATATAACAAATAATTTTCCTTAAACTTGAAGTAAATCTTCCACCACACCATTTGTGATTGTGATTCCTCTCCCATAAGACTTGCACTCACAATAGTTTCCGGTGAAGTAGCAGGAAGTAGAGAGATATTGCTGGAACCGAGGAGTTCTTACTTTGATGAGTACCGTTGGAACAGCTTGTAAACCCTGGTGGGTGTATTAAGCCTTATTGCCGAGCATGAGAGTGCAAGGCAAATTTATCTGGTGAGTGCAAGTCTTATTGGAGAGGAATTACAAATGGTGTGGTGGAAGATTTACTTCAAGTTTATTTGAAGAAGATTATTTGTTATATTAAGTTCAATCACTTGGATACACATAATCACTTATGGACTTTTGATTTGGGATTTTTTATAAACATTTGTGCATTTCCGGATGGACGTTTGAGCACTGTAATATTTTCACAATGTTTTTGTATATGTTCACCAATTTTAGTTCACGATTACGTGGTGATTTTTTTCTTGTGTTTATTTATTTAGGATTGTTTATAATTGTTAATGAACAGAGCCCTACTATTTTATTCATTTAAAATACAAGTTCCTGGCTATCGTTCTTCCGGCAAAAGTCCTACGCTTTGTCCGCAGAAATGCCGATTGTGTGTATGAGGCTTTAGCCTGCAAAGGAGCATGCTTATCTCATTGATAAAGGGATGTGTATGATTCCGCGCAAAGGAAACAAGTACCAGCAGGGGGAAGAAATGTATAATAAATGGCAAGATAATCAAGAGAACTGCTGCCTCTACAAATTACTACCACCTAGGTGGAGTAAACAAATGAAGGAGAAAGATCAGTAGGTGTGGCGCTGTTCAGTTGGTTATAATTGGCTCTCCTAAAAATGTGGTGGTGATATAATAATGTGGGTGTGGATGTGACAACCAATATATAATGTGCAAAATTATGGCAGAAAAAATTGATAAGTAAACATATGCATATAAATAAGCGATAAATCAAAAATTTTAAAATTAAAGTCCTTAGTTGAGCATTCAAATCAGTCCAAAAAAATGCTAATTAAACATTCAAAAAAGTTCATGATCTCTAATGCATATAAATAAACTCTGGATAAAAAAAAAATAGAGCATTCAAAACCGTTCAAGAAAGTGCTTGTGCTGGTGAAAAGTAATCACTAATCGTTTTTCCCTCTTCACAAAGTGATCACAGCAAGTGTGGCTTATCCGTGCTCCTATTGTGCCCACACTCACCGGAATTTTCTTCCCCGCTTGGGGTATGTAGCATTCACAGTATGTGCCACTGTGTAGCAACCTGTAATGTGTCCAGTTCAGGATGTCTTGGTGGTACTCCAATTAATTACCATGTAAAGGAGAGATGGACCCCAATAGTGTAATACTGATAAAACTATTTATTAGATTAAAATTATGTAAAAACGTACTCCCATTTAGCAAAAGCATATATTGCTGACACTAACGTCGCTGCCCGGCAGTGATGCAAGAACGCACGTTGACTCCGCCCTACACATTTTGTCACTCTGACGTTATCTCATTCAGCTATGAAGAAATTTCCCTACTGTCATAGGATCTTTATTGGCTATGAATGGTCCCATGCATTTAGTGTGATGACTGTTGCCGCCATCACCTTTGATAGAAAGGAGAAGAGAAATAATTTAGAGCTGGCATATCTTTAACCCTTTCAATACAGGGCTTTTTATACCACTTCCATACCGGGCCTATTCTGACACTCCTCTCCTACATGTACAAATCATTCTTTTGCTAGAAAATTACTCAGAACCCCCAAACATTATATATGTTTTTTTAGCAGACACCCTAGGGAATAAAATGACGGTCGTTCAAACATTTTATCTTGCACGGTATTTGCGCAATAATTTTTCAAACGCCTTTTTTTTGGATAAAAAGTGGTTTCATGAATTAAAAAATAACAAAACCGTAAAGTTAGCCCAATTTTTTTGTAAAATATGAAAGATGATGTGCCGAGTAAATAGATACCCAACATGTCATGTTTTAAAATTGCGCACACTCATGGAATGGCGCCAAACTTCGGCACTTAAAAATCTCCATAGGTGACGCTTTGATTTTTTTTACAGGTTACCAGGTTAGAGTTACAGAGGTCTAGTGCTAGAATTGTTGCACGCGCTCTAACGCACACGGCGATACCTCATATGTGGTTTGAACGGCGCTTACATATGTGGGCGTGACTTGCGTGTGCGTTCGCTTCTGAGCGCGAGCTACCGGGGACAGGGGCGTTTAAAAAAAAAAAAAAATTATAATTTTTTTTTTTCTACACTCTTATTCCTATTACAAGGAATGTAAACATCCCTTGTAATAGGAATGGTGTGTGACAGGTCCTCTTTATGGAGAGATGCGGGGTCAATAAGACTCCACATCTCTACTCCAGGCTGGAAAGCATGAGATCATGAATTTTTTTTCACAGATCTCATGCTTACTAGCCGCAATGGTGGCTTTGTTTACTTATGAGAACCCGGGCATGACGTCATCACATCACGCGCCCGGGCCTCCGACGGTCATAGAGATGACTGGTGACCATCTGGTCACCAGTCATCTCTATGCTCGTCATGTGACCACCGGCGCCGGACGATTCTTTCTCCGTGCCCCCGATGGCACGGGAGAGCCCGGAGAAGCACCAGATGGTGGCGTAAGGGGGGGGGGATGTCCCCTCCCGCCGCCTATAAGAATGATCAAGCGGCGGAACAAACGCTATGATCATTCTTATGGTGCGCAGAATCGCCGGCTGAAGAGAAGGCTATCTGAATGATGCCTCTAGCTGCAGGCATCATTCAGATATTCCCCCACAAACCCAGGACATCATATGACGTCCACCCGGAGGGAGAGAGGGTTCCTGCCGGTGTCATTTTACAATGACCCGGTATGGAAGTGGTTAAAGCGGAAGTAAACCCATCGATTTAACAGTTTCAAAAAGCAGTTACATTCCCGGCATGCCGGGAATGCCAACTGTCACATTGGTTGTGCTCTCAACCAAACTGTCAAACCATCCAATGACTGGTGTCATAACTGATCCACATGTGCAGCATCATGGCAGTTGAATATTAAACAGAGGCCAAGATGGCAGCTTCCTTGCCTGAAAATTATAGGAGGGTTTACTTCCACTTTAAGGATTAAAGAAAAATGTCACGTGCTGCAGCTTGGTTGAACGGTGATGGTTGCTTTAATTTTGAATATCAAGTCTACTTCAATTATGATATCTGTTTTTTCAGACAATATAATAAACATGAAGAGAGTAAATACAATATTAATTTTGTTCCGGGCAGGAGTAACAATGGAACAATACATTTCAATATTAATTTCAGTACAGAAGTGCAGGGCGCTGTGATTCAATCTCCCACTCAGGTCATTGCGTACATAAGATCATGTCTGCTCTGGAAGCGGTCATAATTAGTCTGGCCTCTGACTCCTGTGTGCAAAGCTTTCTGAGTAATTTGCTGTGACTGTGTGATGTTACTCAAATGTCACATTACCATATTATGTATACAGTGCAGGACTCCTATAAATGTGATGATGTCCATGTTTGTAGATTACAGTGGTACTTATACACAGTATCTCACAAAAGTAAGCACACCCCTCACATTTCTGTAAATATTTTATTATATCTTTTTATGTGACAACACTGAAGAAATGACACTTTGCTACAATGTAAAGTAGTGAGTGTACAGCTTGTGTAACGGTGTAAATTTGCTGTCCCCTCAAAATAACTCAACACACAGCCATTAATGTCTAAACCGCTGGCTAAAAAAGTGAGTACACCCCTAAGTGAAAATGTCCAAATTGGGCCCAAAGTGACAATATTTTTTGTGGCCACCATTATTTTCCAGCACTGCCTTAACCCTCTTGGGCATGGAGTTAACCAGAGCTTCACACGTTGCCACTGGAGTCCTCTTCCACTCCTCCATGATGACATCACGGAGCTGGTGAATGTTGCAGACCTTGTGCTCCTCCACCTTCCGTTTGAGGATGCCCCACAGATGCTCAATTGGGTTTAGATCTGGAGACCTGATTGGTCAGTCCATCACCTTTACCCTCTGCTTCTTTAGCAAGGCAGTGGTCATCTTGGATGTGTGTTTGGGGTCGTTATCATGTTGGAATACTGCCCTGCGGCCCAGTCTCCGAAGGAAGGGGATTATGCTCTACTTCAGTATGTCACAGTACATGTTGGCATTCATGGTTCCCTCAATGAACTGTAGCTCCCCAGTGCTGACAGCACTCATGCAGCCCCTGACCATGAAACTCCCACCACCATGCTTGATTGTAAATGAATAAAAAAGTGATCAGCGCAACTTTCTAATAGTAAAAAATCACATGTATGTGCTAAACTGACTAATAAATTGTATGTAAAGACACACTTGTCTTTGTACTCTTCACCTGGTTGCCGCCACACACGCTTGACACCATCTGAACCAAATAAGTTAATCTTGGTCTCATCAGACCACAGGACATGGTTCCAGTAATCCATGTCCTTAGTCTGCTTGTCTAAAGCAAACTGTTTCCGGGCTTTCTTGTGCATCATCTTTAGAAGAGGCTTCCTTCTGGGACGACAGCCATGCAGATCAATTTGATGCAGTGTGCGGCATATGGTCTGAGCACTGACAGGCTGACCCCCCACCCCTTCAACCTCTGCAGCAATGCTGGCAGCACTCATACGTCTATTTCTTAAATACAACCTCTGGATTTGACACTGAGCATGTGCACTCAACTTCTTTGGTCGACCATTTTCTGGGTGGAACTTGTCTTGTTAAACCGCTGTATGGTCTTGGCCATCGTGCTGCATCTCAGTTTCGGGGTCTTGGAAATCTTCTTATAGTCTAGGCCAAAGTGGCATTTCTTCAGTGTTGTCACATGAAAAAGATATAATAAAATATTTGCAAAAATGTGAGGGTGTACTTACTTTTGTGAGACACTGTATATACAGGTCATATAAGTTGAGTTGCAGGCAGGGTCTGTTGTAAAAATCACAGCGGTGTCCTGCAGCCAGGGAGCTGATGGTGGGTAAGTACAGCCACCCATAGAGGTGGATAGTTGTACACACTAGTACTCATGTAAACACAGATTCATTTTTGCATCAGCGCGCACATGTGCTATATTGTCAAAAGTATTGGGACACCTGCCTTTACACACACTTGAACTTTAATGGCATCCCAGTCTTAGTCCGTAGGGCTCAATATTAAGTTGGCCCACCCTTTGCAGCTATAACAGCTTCAACTCTTCTGGGAAGGCAGACCACACAGTTTAGGAGTGTCTATGGGAATGTTTGACCATTATTCCAGAAGTGCATTTGTGAGGTCAGGCATTGATGTTGGATGGGAAGGCCTGGCTCGCAGTCTCCGCTCTAATTTATCCCAAAGGTGTTCTATCAGGTTGAGATCAGGACTCTGTGCAGGCCAGTCATGTTGGAACAAGAAGGGGCCATCCCCAAACTGTTCCCACAAAGTTGGGAGCATGAAATTATCCACGGTGTCTTGGTATGCTGATGCCTTAAGAGTTCCCTTCACTGCAACTTAAGGGCCAAGCCCAACCCCTGAAGAACACCCTCACACCATAATCCCCCCTCCACCAAATGATTTGGACCAGTGCACAAAGCAAGGTCTATAAAGGCATGGATGAGCGAGTTTGGGGGGGTGGAGGAACTTGGAATGCCATTAAAGTTCATGTGCGTGTAAAGGCGGGTGTCCCAATACTTTTGATAATATAGTGTATTTACCTCTTGCCGACCAGGCCATAGACACATGACATCCTGGATGGGAAATGGAATACCGGGGTTATGGCTGCAGCAATATGCCATAACTCAAGTATTGTGGGGTTTTATTTCAGCCGGCAAGGTCCGAGTAGCTAATTCACTTTCACCACGTGCTTTTAGAAGTGGCAGGCACCCCCCACCCCCTTCTGCTGCTTCCTAGTTTTCCTGGGCTTACCTGACTGATCGGTGAAGCCCAGGACCCATCTGGCACTGCTGGAAGATTGGCATAGAGATGAGTGAAGGCAAGATGGCCTACGCTCATCTCTATGGCCTTGTGCATGTAAACAAGGCTTTATTTTTATTTTTTTTAATCTTTGCTTTTAAAGGTGGGGAGAGATTTGGGGTCTTGGAGACCCCAGATCTCTCCGTAAAGAGGCCCTGTCATGCTGTATTGCTATCGCTAGGGATGTTTAAATTTCTTGCAGTAAAAATAAGGCCCCTTTCACACTGGGGCGGGGGCGGCGTCGGCAGTAAAGCGCCGCTATTTTTAGTGGCGCTTTACCGCCGTTTTTTTGCAGAGGTTTTCGGCCGCTAGCGGGACGCTTTTAACCCCCGCTAGCAGCCGAAAAGTTTTAAAACCACGCACAAAGCGTCACTATAGCTGCGCTATGCTGGTGGTTCGGCCGTGCTGCCCATTGATTTTAATGGGCAGGGGCGGTGGAGGAGTGGTGTACACACAGCTCCCTCACCGCTCCAAAGATGCTGCTTACAGGAGATTTTTTAACGTCCTGCCAGCGCATCGCCTCTCAGGCTTTCACACTGAGACTGCAGGGGAGCTGTTTTTCAGGCACTTTAGAGGCGCTATTTTTAGCCCAAAACCGCCTGAAAAACGCTCCTGTGTGAAAGGGGTCTAAAAGTGATTACATACATAGGTTATGCCCACATATGTAAACAGTGTTCAAACCACCCGCGAGCTATCTCCACGAACGTCAGAGCGAGAGCAATAATTCTATCACTAGATCGCCTCTTTAAAGTGTTGCCTATGGAGATTTTTAAGCAACATAGTTTATCACCATTCCAGGACCATGTACAATTATAAAGAATGACATGTTGGGTATCCATTTACTCGGCTTAACATCATCTTTTATATTTTAGAAAAAAAATTGGTCATATATTGTGTTTTGGTTTTTTAATTCATTAAACTGTATTCTTTACCAACAAAAATGTGTTTGAAAAATCCCTGTGCTGACATGAATTGCAATGAGAGCTATTTTATTCTCAAAGGCCTCTGCTAAAAAAAAATTCAATAAATGTTTGTGGGTTCTAAGTAATATTCTAGCAAAAACACAGATTTTTACGTATGAGAAGTGTCAGAATTGGCCCAGTAGGTAACCTGTAGCTAGAAAACTAAAATCAGCTCACAATACTTGTGTGGTTTTAGCCCTACACTTTCCTTTTAAACATCTGTAACTTGTTTTTTTTATAGGTGGCTTTATACTTCTTTATCCTTTTAAGAACACTGGCCATTGCATACATTTTTTTTTTTGTTTTCCAATATTTTTATTCAGATAATTTTAACAAATACAGTATCAGCATTTGCCATTGAAATTGGAAGTAATTGTACATTAACAAATCATTGAAGGTTCAGTTACATTACTGATAAACTTATATGCACGTGAGACTTAATATAGCATCATCCACCTATTGGGGTCAAACCTAAACCAAACTTGCGACCCACTAGCTGAACTTTCACGTGGTCTCAGGGACCATAATTGGTCCAAAGATCCATTGAAAGGCAAATTCAGATGAAGAGAAGAAAGAAGGAGAAACCGAGATATCGGAGAGAAGAATAGAGGGTGGTGAAGGGGGGTGCACTCCGGCCCTGGAGGAAGATGCTCCAGAGCCAATCCCATCTCATTATGTAGTTGATCCAGGGGTCTAATATTTTGTCGAACCATGCAACCTTATTTAAAATTGCAGAGAGGCGTTCATTCACCATTATCCATGGTAGTTTAGCTTTCAGCAGGTAAAAAGGGATCGTAAGGGACCTCCAAGATTTGGCTTGCTGCTACAAATATAAAGGCTACGAGTCTCTTCATTTGTTTTGATGTCCCCTCCACTGGGCGTCCCATCAGTGCCTGTAGAGGTGATTTAATGAGGTTCACTTGGGTTAATGAGTATATAAAGTTATATGTGCGTATCCAGAACCTTCGCACTTTCGGACACGTCCACCAAGTGTGGAACATAGTACCGTCCGTGTTACATCCTCTAAAGCACTGTGGGGAGGCCCCGGGACATAGGCTGCTACCCGCGCCGGGACTATGTACCACCGCATCAAGACTTTATAGTTTGCCTCTATCAAAGAAGTATTAATATATGATTTGGATGCGCGTTGTACCATTTTACTCCACTCTTCTGTTGCCAAGCTGGTTTCTAGATCCTGCTCCCATTTTTGCATGATACATTTTTTTTTTTATGCAATATATGTGTAGCGGGTATATGCTTTTCTGTCATGTTTGAATTTGGTGGGAAATCTGTGATGTGTGGTTCCCTGGGGCCCAGCGGGTGGCGCTGTCACTTTGGGCCCGGGGTTGAGCTATCATTGCAGTGGCATACCCTTTTTGGCCTCTCGCAGCATGAGTACAGCGGGGCGGGGGCTCCGCTAGGCTTGCTGGGGGAGGGTATAAAGGGGTCGGCCATTTTGGTCATGGGGTCGTCGAGTCCCAGGCACCTTCAGCCTGAGGGCTGTGGTTCGTGGTCGGTGTCCAGGTGGCCTAGGCCTGGACACCCGGAGCTCGTGTTCCACCCCAGGCACCTTCAGCCTGGGGTGAGGTACTCAGTTGGAGGCCTGGGGCCCAGTGTCTTCCGCTGGGCTCCGCGAGGGAAGGATTTCCTAGGGGACCCCGGGAGTGGGGTACCCGAATCCAGAGGCGTAAGGGACCGGAGGAGCTACTCACCCGAAGACCTGGTGCAGCAGATTGCCGGTGCCGGGTGAGCCTCAGGAGACCGCCCGGAGGGGTATCTTCCCAAACAGGGGCCAAGTGCAGTCAGGAGGAAGGTTCACCGTTCATCCGGTCGGTGGCAGCGACCAAGATTCTCGACAGGTGGCATAGATCATGTGCCAAGCCTATTTGCTGGTAGAGGAATAGGAGAGTTCATTGTGCCTGGGCCTACTCGTATCCACACACCCTGTCTGTTCGTTAAGGGAGTCCAACTGATTGTGTTTCATTCTGACATTGAAGAATAAAGGAGTGTTGGACTTTTATTGGTGTGGGGCTCATTTACTGGCAGACACTGTTCCACGGAAGAAGCGGAGGCTCCAAACTCAGAACGCCGACCCAAAGGTAAAGGAACTTTGCTTACACCACACAAACATCTGTGGTGAAGGCTTGGCGACCCTGCACTCTTTCCTCCAAGGTACCCCTAGACAAGCAGAAACCAGCCAACAGCGGAGGGAGAGAGTGGAGGCCGCTGCATATGTCTTTACTGTCTGAAAAAAGAAATTCATGATTGCTTTTGTAATCCAAAACCCGAGGTTCGGCAGGGGAATCCGATGTCTTTTTTATTTTTGAACCTTGCCTCTTTTATTTTAACTGTGCGTGTGCATCCCCCTCCTTTTTCCATTCCAAGGCCTTCGCTTAGATGGAAGAACAGTGGCTAAAAGCTCTACAGAAAGCTTTTCTCTCCCATGAGAGGGGATACAGGGAGTGTGGATGCTGCAGGGAGGGGGGGGGGGGAGGAAAGGGTGGAACAGTCAGAATACAGGAAACCATGTGGCAGGGTCGCTTAGTGGGCCCCAGCTGATGTGAATGAGAGCATTGACAGAAGCAAATTAGTCAGCCTTGTAGAGTCCTGTCACGAAAATGACAGCAAGCAATACTTGGGTCCTCTGTTCCTTTTTGCAAAAATTGTTCTTCTGCTAGTTTGAGGCTCATCTCCTCTCGTGTTCCGGGAAGACCTGTAGATTTCCTCTTTTACGCGTGTGAATCATTGTTTCCCTGTATAAGGAAGCTGGCTGATCACTTCTTCTTCTTCTTTGACTTTTGTGGGATTTTTTTTATATATATATTTTTTTTTCAGTTTTGTGTAAGAGAGATACATTTTCTTCAGACTTTTATTCAGAGCACAGAAGAGACTGCAAGGGATAACGCACACTTTGGAGCCTACCATTGGTTTCCGTGATTTTTTTTTTTTTTTTCTTGGTGCCCACAATTGATTGCATTTAACGTCTGTGTTATGGAAATATGATTCAAGTCTTAATGAACGCCAGGGCAGAGTGGAAAAGGAAAACCCTGTGACGTCCACAAAGGAGTGGCTTTTCTTCTTTTCTTGTGAGTTGTGATTGGAAATAATGCACATTTGAACCAAAAAAAAAAACGGGGGCTCTTTTTTTTTTTTTCCGGCCGGAATATGGTGAATGGTTTTTGAAGGCTTCTGCAGCAGTTGTCTCAGATTTCACTTCTTAAAACAGGTCTCATCCTGGATGGGGAAAAAAAAAAGAAGCCTTCACTGGATTTTCCTCTTCGTTTCTTTGCCTGCCTGCATGAGATGTTGAAGTCACGTCTAGACAATAACTTGCGTTCTTTTCTTTCGTTGGTCTTTACGGCAATTCTAGAGTTTGTTTGTACATTGGTGGAACGGAGGTGTTTGTCCACAGTGCTGCCGTAGCTCTATTTGCCTTGCTTTTTCCAGCGTGCATTGCTTGTTATCTCGGTGGAGAAGAAAATGCTTGCTCCAGTCCAGTCGGGGAAACGAGTGATGTTGTGGCTCTTGACTTTCGGGAGGCGGGAGAGCTGGAGCAACAGTCTCTTCTCACATGTGTAGTGTCCAAGTTGGGACTGTCTGGACTTTTCTCTGAACACTTTCTTTGAGAGTCAGGAGAATGTACGAGAGGCACAAAAGACGATACAGCCTGTGTGACATCTCCAAAGTCGACAGAACTGTTGATGTGGTGCTTATAAAGGTAACCTACAGAGATTTTGTGTTCTTTGAAATGCTTTTGTGATTTATGTTTTCTTGTAATAACATTGTAAAGATGCTTCATGTTTTGTTTTTGTTTTTTTTTAAATAATGGAGATCTTTAGAAAAAGTGTCTGAGCTGAAGCTCCTGTACTTCTGCTGACAGGTGTTTGAGGGCTCAGGTGTGAACAGGCAACATAGTAATCATTGATTCCTTTGGGTCTGATCATTTTTGTAGCTTCAAGCTACAAACGCTCAGATGTGAATGCAACTTTATGGAGGATCTGCTTTGTTTATGATCTGATATGCAACCTTATTTCTCAACCTTTCTAACACTGAGGAACCCTTAAAATAAATGTCTGGTCTCAGGGAACCCTTGCTAACAATTACTATATCTACAATTCATGATACATTATGGTCAGTGGGAAAAATGCGCCTTAAACTTGTGGTCATCGGGAAGAATTACCCCCCTTACAGATAGCTAAAAGGATCAATGGTGTCAGTGGGAACTTATCTGCGAGGCAGAAATTGGTCATTGATCAAGGAACCCCTTGCAATCTCTGGAGGAACTCTAGTGTTACATGAAACCCTGATTGAGAAACCCTGGCTTAAAGTGACACTAAAATCTGGTTAAAAAAAAAAGATATATATATTTGTATTTGTGTGTGTGTTCTTGACTTAAAGGGGTTGTAAAGGATCAAATAAAAATAAAATAAAAAATAACAAACATGTTTTATTTACCTCCACTGTGCAGCTCAATTTGCACAGAGTGGCCCCGATCCTGGTCTTCTGGGGTCCCTCGGCGGCTGTCTCGGCTTCTCCCCGCATCAGCTAACCCCCTTCATGGGAAGCGCTCTCCCAAGGGGGTTAGCTTGCCGGCGCGCTCCCGTGAGACAGTGATACAGACGGTGGCTACAGCCGCCGACTGCATCACTCGGCCCCGCCCCCCGGCGTGCCACGTCATTGGTTTGATTGACAGCAGCTGGAGCCAATGGCTGCGCTGCTATCAATCATCCAATGAATGAGCTGAGAAAAGCCCAGTTGAGAAGCCTGCTCGTTCACGACGCGTGACTTTCGAGGGCTCAGGTAAGTAAATGGGGCGGATGGGGGGGGCGGCAAACATCAGATGTTTTTTCACCTTAATGTATAGAATGCATTGAGGTGAAAAAACATGAACCTTTACAACCCCTTTAAAAAAAATACCTTCTATTGCTCTCAGCCTCCTCTAAGGGCCAGATCGCACAGGAACGTTCCTGTGCAATTCACACGCAAACTGGGTGCAAAGCATTTATTTGAATTGGTTGAAATCACGCCGGACTGCACCAAAAGTAGTGCATGCACTACTTTTAAAAACGCACTGCGATCTGCTTTGCGGTGGTTTTAAGTTAACACTGACACCTGCAGATCACAAGTGCAGTGCATTTTAAACGCGGTGCAGGGAACATGGATTTTCCCTGCACCACCCTTTTTTGCTTAATGTACATTGAGCATGACCGCAACTGCCTGCTCCAAGCAAGGAGGGGGAATGGAGAGGTTCAGAAGCTCACAGAGGACATTAAAAGGAGGCAGAAAAACATAATAAGAAACGACTTCTTAAAAAATTGATTATAGGGCCATTAATTAATTAGTGGTCACTTTAAAGTGGAACTTAAACCCTCCTATCGTTTTCAACCAAGGAAGCTGCCATCTTGGTCTCTGCTTGATCTTCAAGTGCCATGATGCTGATCAGTTATGACACCAGCCATTTTATGGGGTGACGGTTTGGTATAGAGCACAAGCCAATGTGAGTTACTTTCCTGCCACGTGCCAGAAATTTAACTGTTAAATTGATGGGTTTGGTGGTTCTTTAAAGCGAAGTAAACCCAACGATTTAATAGTTTCAAAAAAACAGTTACATTCCCGGCATGCCGGAAATGCTAACTGTCACATTGGTTGTGCTCTCAAGCAAACTATCACACCATCCAATGTCTGGTGTCATAACTGATCACATGTGCAGCATCACGGCAGTTGAAGATTAAACAGAGGCCAAGATGGCAGCTTCCTTGGCTGAAAATTATGGATGGGTTTACTTCCACTTTAAAGCAACCTTTCATACTGCCAATACAGGTTGAAAACTGAAAGGATATATCAATCTATATATGTAGGGCTTATAACATCTTCTAAAAAATGACCAGAATCTTCTCATTGGTTGGTGTGAGCAATACAAGGCAGTTCATCATCATTCAAACTCTACACAAGTGTTCCTCAAGCACCACGCTTTATTTTCCAGGTTACGTCAGAGTACCAGGTGACATAATTACCGTGCATCTGAAGGATTTAATTCATGCATATGCATTACAGCTGAATTTTGTTTGGAAGCGTCGGGTTACTACACACCCCTTGTTTATGCTAGGATAATAAAGCCGGCTTGTGTAGCTATGTTTAGTTATGCGGTTGGCCTGTTATTCATTAGCAACCTACGACTCGGCTTTGTTATCTGCACAGGTGACGAGTAGACCTTGTTGCTCTTTTTGCCGTCTAGTTTTGGACGCTGGGAGAGATGTTCAGTGACCTGCTATAGAATACACTATGCTATAATGGCGACTTTATTCTGAAAAAATGAAACCTTCAGAATTTTACGTCATAGCTGCTCCTTTTATCAGATGGATAACTGTTGTATAGGAATATCCCGGGATAAAGGTTTCTTAATAATGCTATGATTCATCCCTCTGCTAAATTTAGCGAGTCTTGAGACCATCAATTGCAGTCTGGGAATGTTCCAGTCGTAACGGTTTTGGGAGCCTGGCAGTGTTTCTGGCATGGAACATATAGGGCTTTGCTGCAGCGCCAAGGGCCTGTCATATAAACCATATGCTCCAGGCATAGGAAACTTTCTGTCATTTCTGTGGCATTCAGTTATAAGTGGCTATTACTTTCATTAATCCAGGGATGTTTATTTTATTTTTTTCTTTGTCTGTGCTTTATCTTTGATTTTGTTCTATGTGGCCTTATAGACATTGCAAGGTGTGATTGCCAGCAGATAAACAGAAACGTCTTCTATTGAGGTTCACATTAATATCGTAGTATTTTGGTTACTGTTGCTGATTGTTAACTTTGCGCCATGTCTGCCTTTGTCCTAAAGTGGAACGTAACTGTCTCTGAGCACCACAAACTGAAAACGCTATTTTATTCATTTTTAGTATTCAAAGTGAACTCCCCAAAAAACACCCCCCTTAGCATTTCTAACTGCAGCCATCTTGAGTATGGGCAGATGATTCACGTAGCATTTACTTCCTGAGAATCCATCTCGGGCATGCAGGCAGAAGGATGTGCTTAGCTGGGAAAGCCTGTCCTCCCTCCCTCTAGATCAGTGGTCTCCAAACTGTGGCCCTTTGTTTGCCTTAACCGTCTCTTGGGGAACTATTCTTATCACTGACATTACCAATGGGACATAATTCCTCCCACGGACACCTACGATGGGGCATTATTCCTCCCACTGACACCTACGATGGGGCATTATTCCTCCCACTGACACCTACGATGGGGCATTATTCCTCCCACTGACACCTACGATGGGGCATTATTCCTCCCACTGACACCTACGATGGGGCATTATTCCTCCCACTGACACCAATGATGGGGAATTATTCCTCCCACTGACACCTACGATGGGGCATTATTCCTCCCACTGACACCTACGATGGGGCATTATTCCTCCCACTGACACCAATGATGGGGAATTATTCCTCCCACTGACACCAATGATGGGGTACCATTCCTCCCACTATTTTTATCACTGCAGCAAACCACCTTTGCTGCAGCCCCACAACCCCGCCCTTTTTTTCTTATCTGAGCCTATTTGTTCCAGCACCATGCACAAGCCCAGCGACTCCATCGGACAGATTGATAGCAGCAGGAGCCATTGTCTCACGCTGCTGTCGATCAAATCCAGTGACACGGCAGTGGGAGGCGGGCGGGTCAATGGACACAGCAGCAGGACTCGGAGCGCACACCCGCACGGGTGCCTCCAGGGAAAGCGGCTTTTCGTGGGGGCACCCGATGAAGGGGAAGAGCCAGGAGTGCCGGCGGGGCACCCCATAAGCGGAGGATCGAGGCTGCTCTGTGCAAAACCCTTGCACAGAGCAGGTGAGTATAACATGTTTGTTTTTTATTTTTAAAAAATCAGAACGTTTACAACCCCTTTAACAAGATGTTCATGTTGTTTTTGCATCTTTAACTTTTGGGGGGCTTGTGAGGTTGCATGGTGTTTGCAGACCAATTGCCCTATCGTTGGCATCAGCGGGAGGTGTTGTGCCCCATCATTGGTGTCAGTGGGAGGAATTATGTCTCATCGGTAATGTCGGTGATAAGTCTTGCAGTGAATATGATGATGGAGAGAAATAGATAAATAGAAAGGTACTGTAGATCGATGGACAAGAGTGGTTGAATTATTTGCAAGTCCAACCATTGTCTTAAAGTGCTACTAAACTTACAACAGTAAAATCAGTCTGTATATGCAGTAAAGCATGCTTGTTATACACCTTGTGGAATCTAAGGGGTTAATCCTCTGCATTGTGTAAAAAGGCTGTTTTGCTTCGGTCTTCTCTGATCCTCCCCTTCTTCCACAGTCCCCAATCCATCTGATAGTAGAGAGCCTGGGGACACCCTACACATGCTCAGTTTGGTGTGTATTGCTAGAGAGGTTTTATTTTATTTTTTTGGGGGAGGGTGCATGTGATCAGCACAGGGCGAATCGGCACTGTCCAGACAGAGGGTCAGGAGTCATACAGCCTCATGGGACAGTCAGAGGGGAATAAAAACTCCTCCTACAATCTTTAACCAGAAACTGATAAAAGTCACAAGACTGCTTTATACTGCTTATGAGATAAGATATTTAGCCGTTTATATTTATTAAACTATTGCATTTCCATGTTCTGTGTACTGTGGGAGACCAGATATAGTGAATGCAGGGTCCTGGGTTTAGTAACACTTTAAAGCTTTACACACCTTTGCAATGCAGGTGAAAGTTTGGGGCCCAGCTTTCCCTCAGGTGGGTTTTAGAGTGACAACAGGCTTACTGATAAAGCCAAGCTGTTACCCTTTTCTTCAAGCCGTGTAAAAGTTAAATACAATGATTGCACATATAGAAAATGTTTATTATCAGAGTCTCATATTTTCCATGTTGGAAAGTTTGTTCAGCTTGTAGACAGTTCCCTTTTCTCCATTGAAAATGTAACAGTCTTTGCCTTACTCATGCTAGGAAAATCTTTGGTCTATGTGAAAGATTTTCTGGTCAACAGCTGCCAATATTCAGAAAAGTATCTAAAGTATAACTAAAGGCAAAACTTTTTTTAGTTTTGGATAGAGGGGAGATGAATTGGATCATCTGTCAGTTTTTATCGCTGTCTGTGCCCCCATTAGGGAGATTCCCCCTCTCTATTTGTCCTGTTTACCATTATCATTTGAAAGTGAACGTAAAAGAAAACTGTCCCCAGAAAAGTAATAGAGGGGAAATCTTCCAATGGGGACACTAGTTCTGCCAACCTGGGGGTGCCCACGGAATTCCCTTAATTTGCAGGGATTTCTTCTCACTTCCTGTTTGGCTATGGGACAGGAAGTGAAGGGAGATCTCCACAATGGGAAACTGATGGCGAAAAAAAAATCCGGCTGGGGTTATAATCCTCCTGTACAAAAAGTTTTGCCTATAGTTCTACATTAAGCACGCCCTTTAATATTGTTTAAAAAAGCAACTTAAGCCTTTAATTGTATAGCATGCACCCTCCAGTGCCATGCTGCATTCATTTTGCTTGCTTGAACTTGACCTACACAGTTGAAAAGCCCAAACTTTTGGGTTTTATATCAAAATGTTTTCAATGCCTGGGTGACCTATCAGTAGACCTGGTCAATATTTTTTTTTTTTGGGGGGGGGGATCTGTTATCTGACCGTCCCCACTAGTAGTCACACCCCGTAGCAAATTACACCCTGATTAGGCTTGGTTGTCTACGACTAAGCCCAATCGGGGCAAAACATGTTAGAAGGGTATGGCTACAGGTGGTGACGGTCAGATAACAGACCCGATCAGCGTGCAGCTATTTCGACATTGCATTGTTGGCTTACTATAAAGTACAGGCCAAATGTCTATGTTAAAATATGTCTTTAAAGCTGAGTTCAGCTCATTTTGTCTCCTCCCCCATCCGTTGCCACATTTGGCACCTTTCGAGGGGAGCGGATACCTGTCTTTCACAGATATTCTGTCCCCACTTCTGGGAGTCCGGGCCGCAGCGCATTATGTCACAGCTCGGCTCCCTTCTCCAGCCGCCGGGCCAATAGGAGAGCACATCAGTGCCTCACGCATGCGCAGTAGGGACCCAGCTTGGAGCTACACTGCCGGGTTCCCTTACTCGCAATGGCGGCAGCAGCACCCGACAGCTGATGTAAATATTGGCTGCGGTGCCGACATCTCTGGACTCCAGGACAGGTAAGTGTCCTAATATTAAGTCAGCAGCTGCAGTATGTGTAGCTGCTGGCTTGTCATTTTTGCAGGGGTGGGCGGAACTCCTCTTAAGAAGCACAATTAGGTCTCTTGTACATGGCTGTTAAAAGGGGCGCTACAGTGTTTTGGTTGCATTTCTCTGCCTGGCAATGACAGGTGGATTGTCAGATCACAGACCAGGAATAAAGCTTTCTTAACAGTCATGAGATTGGTGTGCGGTTGTTTGTACAGGGATTTTGTGGCTCAGTAGAGTGAGGGTGGTCTTTCATGGCTGACGCCTGTCAAATCCCAAGGGAGAGAAAAGAGGTGATCCCTGGTGCTGCACATCTGTATGGTCCTATGGTGGTAATCAGAGTGACAACCTCAGCCTGGTCTCTGACCAGGCCAAGCCATCAACACTTTGGGCGCATGGCCTGGTCAGAGTTTAGGCTAAGGTTGAATAACACCATAGGACCATACTGATGTGCGGCACCAGGGATCACCTCTTTTCTCTCCCTTGAGCTATTGTAGGAGCCAGAACAGGCTCCATCCCTCGCCAGCACTCTCAGTAGCGGGCAAACCCTTATATACACCTCACATCAACTGAGCCTGACTACCGGTCACCTGTCAAATCCCAGACTATGGAGGAAGAACGGAGTCTGGAGCTGCCCTTGGAGTAGAACTAAACCCATTGATTTAACAGTTTCAGAAAGCGGTTACATTCCTGGCATGCTAACTGTCACTTTTTGCCTGTACCCCCAACCAAACTGTCAAACTATCAAATGGCTGGTGTCATATCTGATCATGTGCAGCACCATGGCATTTGCAGATCAAACAGTGTCTAAGATGGCAGCTTCCTTGGCTGAAAAGGATAGGAGGGTTTGGTTCCGCTTTAACAATGTGGATACACCACCAAAATAAGTTGCATTTTAATTAGCAACAGGCCTTCTCGTGTGATGTAAAAGTTTATATGATTCACAACTCAAAACAAATGCTGACAAACGTTTTTTTTTTTTAATCTTTATGCAGTTTAATAAAAGACATCTTGTTGCCTTTTGTGTTTTTTGTTTTTGTTTTTTGTATCTCCAGCTTGATGTGCAGAGTTTTTTTGACTGTTTAATTATTTTTCCAGATTAATCGAGAAAGCTGCTGTTCACTAACTCCGTGTCCACACATGGTCCACCTGGAATCAAAGCAGACGAGTGAATCTACAGGTGAGTTCACTGTTTACTGAAACAAGCTCTCCTCTAGGTAATATGTGGTTTGTATGCTTGCAGTCGCATTAATTGATGAAGTCACATTAGTTTATGAAAACAAGAAGTACAGTATGTGATCTGTGGGGGAAGTACACTGTTTTGTGATATTGAAAGTATATCATATGCTATAAAGGTCTTTAAAGCATCATCTCAGATGGGTCCGGAAGATACTTCAAGGGGTTTTCTTTGTTAAATAGAAAACCTCCATCACTTGTCTTGTGATTGTGACCCGCAAGGTTTACTGAAATGGTAACCTCATCCATATACTGTTATCAGCTTGTTATAAAGCATGACTGTAGATTCTTAATGATTCAGAATTTTTTTACCTTTACATTACCCATTCACACTTCGCATAGTGGGAACGCACATTTTTTGCACACAGTTTTTGCTTGAATAATCTGCTGTACGCATGACAAAGGTACCAAAGAAGCTTCTGTACCTTTTCAGGTGTAGAGCTTCACACCTTCGTGCTGCACGATTTGGCGCACTTGTTGCAAGTTTTGCAGTGTGCAAAATAGTGCCGTCTGTTGGCCACGTTTGGGGTGCCATTAAGAATTATTGGCACCGCAAGTGTGACTCGCAGGTTTTCACACATTTTTTTACATGTTCGTGAAGTTTGGTGCGGGCTAATAATCACGTATTATAGTACATACTAAGCAGCAGTCAGCGAGTATAAGGGTGTATAGGGCAGTGGTCTAGAAGCCGCAAGGCTGGATCCAGTCCTTTGCTATCCTTTACACGGCACTTTTGACACTATTTCTCCCACTGATATTGGGCACTATTCCCCTCCACTGACACCAAAAATGTGGTACTATTCCTTGAACTGACACCAAATGATGTACTATTTCTCCCACTGACACCAATGATGAGGAACTATTCTTTTTACTGATGTCATTTTCCACTTCTACTGGCCAGCCCCCCTAAAGTTTAAAGGGCATTAAACTGGCTATTTCTTTAGAATGTTTGGAGACCCCTGGTATAGGGAAATGACAGTTTATTGTCAAGCTTCACAGTTCAGAGAGTCCTGTGGATGTTACTGATGTAAAAAAAAGACCATCTAGTTCAGGACTGAGGCAAAAAGTGCCTATTGCCATAGTGATGTTCGTGGAATGTCCAGATATGAATACAGCCGCATGTGTCATCAAGGCCTACAATGTGTAGAACCAAAAAAGCCCAATCAGCTCTGAGTGCTCCTGTATGGTCACAGCAAGTTTTTCTGTGTGAGACCTACAGTATATATTTATATGCCTGGTGTAAAAGTGACCCTGAACTTTGAGTACTGTTGCCCCTTATAGAAGCTCCCCTCCAACACTAGCACTAACCCCCTTATCTAAGCCTTGCACTTACCTACTCCTTCTAGACCGTTTTCATGTGGCCTGCTGAGAATGACACAACCACGGCTTCAGAAGCCTGCCAGCTGGGCTCTACTCTACTACTTTTGCGAAATAAACACTGAAGTCTCCATTTATTCCTATGGAATGGCTATTTTTTTCATGCCATTGGTTCATGGGTTTCTATAGGAATAAATAGAGCTTGTGGTGCACGTGTGTGGAAGAAGCAAACCCCAGTCAGGGGACTTTCAAAGAAGAGGTTGTGCAGCTCCTAATGGACTGCACATCAAGGACCCCAGAGGATTAAGGACAGGTGAGAGTAAGATTTTGGTTGGGAGGGTGATCTTTACCATGATAACAGTTCTAAAAGTATAGAAAAAAGGTGCCTGGGGTCACCTCAGATGTGCCCCTGGCAAGGGGGAAAAAAGTTTGGACTATCTTGGTACCTCAAGGACATTTCTATAATATATGGATGATGGTACCCACCCCCACCCTAGAAAAGCTCTCAATTAAGGCAATATCCCATTGATAAAGTACTAAAAGTATAGTTGTCCTCTAAAGTAGTTTTAATCCCCCAGCGTTTTTTGACTAAGCACATTGAGCACAAAATAACATTCCCCAGTAAAAGATTTGACAAAAATCTTACCCCAGCATTTGATGAGCAATAATGCTGGATCCTGCTTTCTGTGCTGCTTCCCTGAACTTCCAGTCTTCCCGGGAAAAAGTTAACGGTGGACAGTGAAGTCTCCAACCTGTCTGTTAGCTTCCTGAAGGGAGGAAAAAGAAGCAGGGCAGTGCCTTGCACATGAGTGGCTCCATTGGATGCTGCAAGAGAAAGGAGCTACCCTAAAACAGGAAATCTGGGGCAGTGGTCTTGGCACTAACTTAAACCTTAACATGGGCAAGGAATAAAAGGACTCTGCGGTGGATTGTTTTCCAGAGGGATGTATAGCAGCAGCGGGAGGTGTTCAGGAGGCCCTACTGCCGCTTCCTGATGGCAGTGGCAGTGCTGCCTGTCAAACTCTGCAGCCCAAGTTATAATTGCAGCAGCTATGGCATGCATACGGCCCTGTCAGACTGTATTATTAGAATTTGGAGAGGGTGGGAGGTAAAACTGCTCAGCTGTCTGCTTTTGACAACCTCCCCTTGCCACCACAGCAGACAGACTTGTCGTTTCAATGGGCTGCAAAGGTGCTGATGAATGCTCTTGCAGTCCCATTGACATGTCCTCTGACTTACAAACAGCCTGTACAGGGGTAGGGGAGGCTGAAAGCCAGAGGACATATCTGCAGGAGTCCGCATTGCAGCTAAGAGTTGCCACCTCATCCCTTTAATCCAGGACACACATGAATTACACAGGTTCTGAGGCTGATTTAATGCAGATAAGGCACCAAGTGAGTTTAATTACCACCTTAATCAGCCACAGAACCTTTGTAATTAATGTGTTTTCTGGATTAATGGGATGATGTGGCAACTCTAATGGCACCCATAATCTATTGATCGCGGGTGCAATGCTTTCCAGGCTCCTGCTGGAAAAAATAATAAATGCAGTTTTTTTTTCTGCAAAAAAATTGGCGGTTATTTTTTTTTTTTTTTTTTTTTTTTTTATATAAAGGTGAACTTATCCTAAAAAAAACAAACAAAAACAAGTGAGGCTTTATCATTCGAAGTAAGACTTTTCATGTTTATCACATGGATGAAGCACAAGTTCTGAAGACTTGGTTCTTGTCAGAGTTCCGATAATTCTCTGAATAAATTTCAGTCACTTTGTGGCCCAAAAAATATTCACAGGAACAAAGAGATATGCCTCGTACACATGACCGTTTTTCCCGGCAGGAAAACTGCCATGACAGCTTTTCGCCAGGAAAACCGGCCGTGCGTATGCTCCATTGCAGTTTTCCCGACAGGAAAACTGCAGGAAAAAAAGAGAACTCTCTATTTTCCCTTCAGGAAAAAATCCTGCCGAGAAAACCGGTCGTCTGTATGCTTTCCCGAGGGGGAAATAAAACGCGCATGCTCGTAAACAATTTGACGCATGCGCGGAAGCATAGAACGTCATTTTGTCGGCTCGTCGTAGTCTGACGTCACCGCGTTCTTAGCATTCAAAAGTTCAGCGGTCTTTTGTGTGACCGTGTGTATGCAAGGCAGGCTTGAGAGAAGTCCCATCGGGAAAAGCGTCTGTTTTTTTCCTGCCGGGAAAAGCGGTCGTGTGTACGAGGCATGACACATAGAAGTAACAATTTGCAGTAAGCCAATGACCTCGCGTGTATGAGGCTTTCTTCTCCTTTTGGTAATGTTGCTGATATTTCTAGTGACTTGCCGAGTTACTTTGTTTTGGTGAAGCCATTGTTGCTGTTTATCCTCACACGAGGCCTCTTCCTGTCCCCATCTCTCTGCACGCCATTCACTGTATGGCTCATTATTATCATGACGATTCTGGAGGCTCCTTGTGAATTTTCCATGGGAGTGTCAACTAACTGATTATTTGCAGTTGGTTTTTCTGTCTGTTACCAGAAAGACTTGTCTGTTTATATGCCGGCATCTGGCTGCGTGCTGGAAAAAGACACAGCAGAGAACAATTGGACACAGATTGACTTCACCTTTTTGGTGCGGGCCATAATTCCCATATTATAGAACGTCCTAAGCATGGGTCAGCGAGTATAAAGGTGTAGGAAAATGGCTGTCATTTTATTGTCAAGCTCCACCTTTCAGAGAATCTTGTGGATGTTAGTCACGTTGGGTTCAGACCTTGGTGTGTCAGGAATGCATGTTAAACCGCGTACTCTTCCAACACACAGAGAAACGCAATGCTATTTAGGAGACGCACAGAGATGCGATGAAATTGCTAATGGCACCCCCATACTTCTGCACATGAGTGCGCCAAACCACATGGTGCCGCGGTACTTTCTTTTTAAGGAGCTGGGAACAATTTTTCTGCATATCTTGCACACAGGTCAGCCCATTGAAATAAATGGGCTGCCTTGTGCGCAAGAAATGTGCATAAACGCGCCTGGGCTCGCTTGCACCCGTAAGTATGAATTAGGCCCCTTTCACACTGAGGCGTTTTTAGCGCTAAAAATGCCTGAAATAATCCTGCCCTAGCATTCTCAATGTGAAAGCCCTGAGGGCTTTCACACTGAGGCGTTGTGCTGGCTGTGCGTTGGAAAAAATCCTGCAAACAGCTTTTTTGGAGCATCTTTGGGGCGCATTAAAATAGCGCTGTAAAAACGCCTATCCCCATCGAAATGAATGAGTACCGCGGTAAAAACGCATAGGCGTTTTTAAAAATAGCGCTAACGCCTATGCGTTTTTGCCGCGTTTTACCGAGTTAGCGCTAAAAATAGCGCTAGCGCAGTAAAATCGCGGTAAAACCGCATAGGCGTTAGCGCTATTTTTAACGATATTGCAGTAAAATCACAGTAAAAACTTGGTAAAATCGCAACGCCTCAGTGTGAAAGGGGCCTTAAGCCATATTATGGTTGAAAAAAAAAGGCACAAGTTCATCTAGTTCAGGATTAGGGGGAAAACATGCCGATTTCCAAAGGGGTTTTGGATTTAAAGTGGTTGTACTCCCTTCCTTTTCCATTCAAACACAGTTGCACCCATTTCAATGATAAACGCAGAGTTTGACAAGAATTTCATTAACATGGACTTTATCTGTATACTGTATTATAAACAGGACTCCATTACCATTTTACGGGATTTATTGGTAAAATGTTTTTTAGGTAATAAACTTCACACTAAAGCCTGCATAGAAAATGTAATATGTTAAAAGTAAGAAATAATTTTTTGTTTTATTTTAGTTTGTCAGCAGTTTCTGGAGGATGATCTGGGTACAGAACATTCCTCACCTCAACCTTTGAAAAGGGAATCCAAAAGTGACACTGATCTGTGTTATATGGCCCCGGAAGTGTTAGATGAAATGGTCTTCGCAAAGGTGAGTTCATGTACAGCAACATTACTGATTGTATTCTAGAAAACGAGTGTGGTGTTTGTTTCTTTGTGCTGAATCATTTTTAAAGCGTTTTGGGGTTGATTTACTAAAACTTTTTAAGGATAACAAAGTTTTGCCTTCATAGCAAAGGCTGTCCATACATGCTTAGATATCTCTTGTTCAATCTCCAGGACTGAACTAAAGAAATCAGTCGATTCCCTCATTCATGCTAAATAGGAATCTACACTGCTGGCCAAATGGAGAAAACACACAATCTCCTGCTCTTGGAAGTGGGCCCCAGAGACAACAGTTGCCCTGTATTTCTCTCCTGGTTTCTTTGGACATGCCTCACCTTGCTGCCCTCTTAGGACTGGGGAAGTCTGGATACAATGAAACCATAAAACAAGAGAAGAGGGGGGCACCGACCTAGTGCATTATCCTAAAACATATCTTTAGTAATAAAATGGTAGTAAGTGATAGTCTCACAAACCGAACAGTGACTGCATCTGATTCGATGAAGTCAATGTTTAGCTGGTGATTTTTCCAGCTAGTTTTTTGAATTTCAAATTTTTATTTTGTTGAGCAGGGTGGTGCTGACATGGCCATTTACAACTCAAATTTCAGCCAGTTCAGCTGGAATCTTACTACATTCAAGCCATGTTTGGCCAGCATTATGGTGGATTTACACAGTAATTTTTCAACTTGGTGATAGAGGTTTAAATCCCCTTTTGAGCTTTTTGTATGTTATGTATCCTGGAGCACTGTGATATGGGTTCCAACTTTTGTAGCCTAATAATTACTTTAAGCACTTCTGTTTTAGAATTAGTGATAGTGCGGACCCAGCAAACTAGTAAGTAAGAGATTGTCATCATACAGAAGGCTCATAACTTAAAGGCAACAAGGGCAGTTAATTGTCAGATTAGGTATATGTTGTGACAATGTCAACCTTATTCTCCATTCTTTAAAGACTCACTCGTAGAGTATGTTGTCTTAAATTCCCCTCTTTCTGGCATTCAGAAATTTACCCTCTGAGCCGAACCCTTAGGCAAGCCATAGATGATTCGATTTACTTTCCTTCAGTCAAGAGTGGAAGGAAAGAAAATTGCTCAACTCCCTCATCATCAACAAAGTGGGTGTTGATGGGTAAATGCCTCCCACAGCGCTATTGTGCTCTGCCAGTGGGAGCCTTCCCAACTGTCAGAACATGAATACTGCTAGGGGATTTTGCCACCGGCAGTAATCGTATATAAAAAATCCCACAGGCTGATTGTACAACCAGCCTGCCTATAGATGGATCGAATTTAGTTAGCTTTAGTACATTTAGAGTTAGATGTAGGCTTTCTGCCCATGTGGGGGAGTGCACGTATGGATGTGGAAAATGCCATGCACCCGTTTGCTCCACTAAATGACACTTAGGCTGCATTCACACCTAAGAGTATCGGTTTCAGACAGAAAACGTGCGATTTTGCTGCGATTTTTTTTCCCCCGGGGTTATTGTACAAGTCAAAAGGTCACCAATGTAAAAAGCAGGCGATTTGGAGTGGAAATGTGAACCATCTCCATAGAGAATATTTTTTTTTTCTCATCCAGCTTTTTGGATATTCAGACTTCAAGCTACAAAACGCTGAGGTGTGAATGGGGCCTTAGGGTTGTGTATTGAGAAAGGAAAAAATGCAGAGCTATTCATCCTTTTGAATCTGCATATACATTTGTTCTGTGCAAATTCTGACAAAATCGCTATTTTTCTTTCTCCAGGTTGGATGCTCTGAATTTATAAGTGTATTGTGAATCAGGAAATTACCATATTATGGATGCTAGATGGAGCTGATGATCAATACTTATTTACTACGATCATTCGCTCCATCTAGTGGTGCAGTATTTTCCTGAATAACAGAACATTCAACCTGGAGAGAAGATAGCCTACTGATATTCGATAGTGTAGGCATTCACACAGACCAAATGTACATGCACTTCCACAGGATGAGTAGCTCTGCAAAAAAAAATTACTTTTTTTTTTTTTTTTTTTTAACTTGCCTTTTTTCAGCTTTTTCTATGTACATTGGTGTTTTGTAACAGTAATATGAAGCAGAATATGATCACTAAATGCAGAATACTTTTTCCGTCATGTTGCTTGATGTCACTGGAAATTTTCCAATGACTAGCAGGCTACTGTCTATGTAGGCGATATGACGTCATCATTAATGACCGGAAATCCTCGACCTCCCCAATTAATGATTTCGAGGTTCTGTCACCTCATGATCTGAATGAGCTCAGTCTTCTCTATCTTCCCCTCCCTGAGATCTGACATCACAGCCCAGCGAAATGGGTTGTACTTGTCTTGGCAGAGACTGCAATCTCCTGATTGTACCCATTTGCTAAGCTGCTGAAGAGCTTTCACTTTATTTTAATAGGAAATAACCAGCATGACAAGCTAGTGCTTAAATTTTTTAAGTCCGCTGTAGCTGCTCGCACATTTCTTACCATACAGACTTGCTCTAATTTACCCCAAAGATATGTTTGTAGAGGTTTGCCCAGAACTGTTTCTTTAGGCCTAATTCTGTCTTTCCAGCAAATTTCTAATTAAAGAATGGGAAAATTTGATACATAATTACCGTATTTGTTTTAATGAATAACATTGTGCTGTGCTAAATTGAATGCTCAAATTAAATACTTAGATATAAGTAGTTATTATTATTATGTGATATATCAATTTAATGTGGCACATTTTCATATTTAGGATGATTTTTTGTTTTTATATGGGTGCAGTGGATTTATATATTGTTTTTATTTTTTTATTATATTATTTGGACTACATCAGGGGGTCTCCAAACTCTCTAAACAAAGGGCCAGTTTACTGTCCTTCAGACTTTATAGGGGCCAGACTGTGGCCAGTGGTAGTAGGAAAGGTCCCAAAGTCCCTAGGAAAAAATAATGCCCTCATAGTTTGTTTTAGTGGGAGTAATTGCCCCTGATCATTGGTGTCAGTGGGAGGAATTGTGCCCCGTCACTCATGTCATTGGACCCCATTGTCTGTGTCATTGAGAGAAATTGTGTCCCATCGTTGCTGTCATTGGGAGGAATTATGCCTGTCATTGATGTCATTGGACCCCATTTTTGGTGTTATTGGGAGGAATTGTGTCCTGATCAGTGGTGTCATTGGGAGGAATTGTGTCCTGATCAGTGGTGTCATTGGGAGGAATTGTGTCCTGATCAGTGGTGTCATTGGGAGGAATTGTACCCCTTCATTGGTGTCATTGGGAGGAATTGTACCCCTTCATTGGTGTCAGTGGTGGGAATTCTGCTCCATTGTTGGTATCAGTATATGAAATAGTGCCCCAAAGGCCAGGTAAAAGCAAGAAAAGGGCTGCACTTTGGAGACCACTGGATTAGATAATTGGCCATGGTCGTGTATTTTAGGACAGTGCACTGCAGGTGTTTCTGTGGACATCGGTCACATTTGTAAAGCTCCTATACAATCACAGATGGAGTCTTGCATTCTCTGCCACACTGCTTTCTTGTTCTCTATGCTGAGTGTAGCCTCTGTTATGTTTGTATAAAGATCTCGCTATAATGTGTTTATTTATAAGACGGTAGTGTTGCTACTACAGCACATAACTGATTTCCTCCGGAGGAGTCTGTCCATTGTATCAGAGATTGCAACAGTGTTTCACAGGAGGATGAGTGCATGGTGAGATCATTTCCTTGTCTGCTCCCTTCAGTCCTCTTCATTTCATTAGCAGTGTGAAGACTTTTTTTTTTTTTTTCTTTTGTTTCTTTTCTTCCACAAAGACGGCTCTGTGGCTGAGAAGTACACATTAGTTAGTGTACAGTGTTCAGTTACAGTCTATAACAGCAAACATCTACAGAGAGGCACTCTAGAAAACACTATTCAACTTTTGTCATAGTAGATTTGCACACCGTTTCGGTACAGTATGTGACATTCATGTGATCTGTTTATGTGAGGTCGCTTTTTTTTGCTGAATTTCCTTTGCGCAAAATATGGAGGCACCCGCCGAAAGCGAGGGTATAATTCTGCTGCAGCCGCAAAGAAAAGCATCATGGTTATTGAATGTTTACAGCCGTGGGCAAAAGTTTTGAAAATTACACAAATATACATTTTCACAAAGTCTGCTGCCTCAGTTTTTATGATGACAATTTGCATATACTCCGGAATGTTATGAAGAGTGATCAGATGAATCTTTGCCATGAAAATGAACTTAATCCCATAAAAAAACGTTTCCACTGTATTTGTGAAGAAGGCTTCAGGGCGCCTAAGAAAGTCCAGCAAGCGCCATGACCATCTCCTACAGTGGATTCAGTTGCGGGATCGGGGCACCACCAGTGCAGAGCTTGCTCAGGAATGGCAGCAGGCAGGTGTGAGGACATCGGCACACACAGTGAGGAGAAGACTTTTGGAGGATGGCCTGGTGTCAAGAAGGGCAACAAAGAAGCCACTTCTCTCCAGGAAAAACATCAGGGACAGACTGATATTCTGCAAAAGGTCCAGGGATCGGACTGATGAGGACTGGGCTAAAGTCATTTGTCTGGTGAATCTCCTTTCCAATTGTTTGGGACATCCGGAAAAAAACGCCTCCGGAGAAGAGAAGGTGAGATTTGTCATGCCAACAGTAAAGCATCCTGAGACCATTCATGTGTGGGGTTACTTCTCAGACAAGGGAGTGGGGGGCTCACTCACAATTTTCCCTAAGAATGGTACAAAAACATCCTTCGAAAGCAACTTCTCCCAACCATCCAAGAATAGTTTAGTGAGGAACAAGGCCTTTTCCAGCATGATGGAGCACCTTGCCGTAAGGCAAACGTGATAACCAAGTAGCTTGGGGAACAAAACATCAACATTTTGGTTCAATGGCCAGGAAACTCCCCAGACCTTAATCCTTTTTTGCAAAGTTGTGGTCAATCCTCAAGAGGCGGGTGAACAAAAAAAAACCCCACAAATTCTGACAAACTCCAAGCATTGATTTTGCAAGAATGGGCTGCCGTCAGTCAGGATGTGGCCCAGAAGTTGACTGACAGCATGCCAGTGGGATTTGCAGAGGTCTTGAAAATGAAGGGTCAACACTGCAAATATTGACTCTTTGCATAAACCTAATGTCATTGTCAATAAAAGCCTTTGACACTTATGAAATGCTTGTAATTATTCTTCAGTATACCATAGTAACATCTGATTAAATAAAATCTAAAAACACTGAAGCAGCAGACTTTGTGAAAAATAATATTGGTGTCAGTCTCAAAACTTTTGGCAACGGCTGTACACACCTGGCCACTTCCTCTGCAGCTTAAGGGGTAGCAGTTGGGCGGTAAAACTGCCCCCAATCTCAAGTCCTGTGATAAAGTCAAACATTTCTCACACATTGAATTCGAAATTTTAGTTTTGGTGAGACATTCTTCAAAGGTTAAATATTTCTAAAGTTATGCAGACCCTGCAGATTTTTCATTAGAACACAAACCGTGCACCAGGTAATTATAATAAACCAGACCCTCCAATTCAGAATCAGTCTCCAAAGGACATGGTGAAACAAACGGCTATTTCTTCAGGGCAGAAAAAGCTAGGAACCTGCTACAAATTTGAAATCCTGAAATGTACATTGCTCACTCAGAGGAAATTAGTTTTTTTTGGAGTTGCTCATGCACACACATTCATTATGCCTGTTTTTCTCCCATGCTTGGGAAGCCCAGGTGCTGTATACAACTCCCCTTACATGAATGGCTGTAAATGGGAGAAATCCCTGCTCTTCTTCCTCTGCTTTCTGCAGCACTTCCAGGACAGATCAGAGCCATTCTGGTTGGTCAATGCTGGCACATCGCTCTGATCCCTCCCTGAAGCTCTGCAGGAAGAAGAGCGGGGATTTCAAATCCCTGGACCCTGCACCGACTGTGTGGGCACTGGCAGCTCATTACCCCTGGAGGTAGGTACAGTGTGGATAGGGAGGTGGGGAAGGGTGTAGTGTGTTCACGGTTTCTGAAAAGGAGAACTAGCCCTTTACGTATTGCAAATAATATGTTTCATATGACTGTAACATATTGCAGAAAAGAATGTTCTCTTGTGATCTACGAGGACTTTATACTAACTTTTCTTTATACTTTTATTCCAGCTTGAAGAGGAACAGTCTTTGTGTGATGTCTCCAGTTTGGGCTCAGATGATACTTCTTTAGAAAGGAACTCCTCCCATGGTAGTGACATTTCTATTCCCCGCACCTCAAGCATGAAGAAGCCCAGCGACCGTCACAGTATGGACAGCAGCTGTAGCAGTACAGTGACTGCATGTGTAGAGGAGAGGGAATGTGAGCACACTGGAGTGTCTGAGATGGAAGGAGAGGAGATGGACAACATCACCGAAGTGTCACCTCACATCACCCGCTCTAAGAGCACCATCCGCTCTGCTTCTCCACCCAGGAGGCACAGCTGGGAGCCATGGAAACACACCCCCAGTGACAGTGAAATTAGTCGCAGGAGGTGAGGGCATCATTTCTGCATGGAACATCTTTTTGACGCCTATGCAAATTTTGGTGCAATTTTTAATGTATTTTTATATAATCTTGCTTTCCTATGAAAGGGTAACAATTCTTACCATGTAGTTTCCTTAATACTACAAATTAGACTGTAAAAATGTATTTAACATTAAGAATTGCATAGGGAAATCTTCTATACCTTCCATCATGACGCCCTCCATAAGATAACACTCTATTTTTTTATTTTATTATTGAACTGTTGCCAAGTCTGTTATCAGGCAACATAATAATTTAACCTTTTTGCAAAAGAAATAAATACACCCGTTTTTATTTTATATAGCAAAAATAAGCATCATTATCTTTGCATATGAACCTGCGAAGTGCAATACCCTGACTCCTGCAGATTCTTCCTCTAGTTCCTCGTCTTTCAGCAATGGCGCTCAAAAAACTATCAATAGACTACAAGCGCGGTGACATCTCTTATGCTCCATTAGGAGCTACGAATCCCTCTGCCATGGTGGAAGATGGGACTTGTAGTTTTTTTATTCACAACTTCCTGTAAATGAATGGGAAGGCAGTGCAGGCGGAGCCACGCACAGCTACTCCAATTTCATAATATTTGACAGGTCGCTGTGGGAAGAGCAACCCCATCATTTAGGTAAGTGGTGCGGGAGGTGTAGTTTGGCAATGGGGGAGGGGGGGGCTGTACATGCTGACCTTAGTTCATGTTACACCCAAAATATGGGTAAAACATGGGCCGAAAGGGGGAGTTATCTTTTAAATCAGAAAGTTAGAGTGAATTGTCCTATGTATATGAAGAGGGTCATGTGGAAGGTCTGAGATTGTTCTATCTATATCAGGCATGTCCAAAGTCCGGCCCGCGGGCCAATTGCGGCCCGTGGGCCGGTTTTGAACGGCCCGCTTGGTTATCTGGGCATATATATCTTTTGTGGCCCCCGACGATCTCCCAGCACCGGGACCACAAAAGATATATATGTGGCATCACTAAATAGTGGATCTCGGGCCGAATCCGGACCCAGTAGTGGCCCGCAGCTTTGCTAAATTGTCAGTGTTCTCTCCCCTTTGCCGACTCTCGCATCACTCCCCCTTCCTCCCCCTCCCCACACAAGCCTGGAAGTGCTGCAGGTGTGGACAAAGGGCGGGATCTTTCAAGTTACAAAGCAGGTGATTGGTTGCTAGACAGTGGGGCGGTCCCAGCAACCAATCACCCGCCTTTAACTTGAAAAGTCCCGCCCTTTGTCTGGACCTGCCATGCCATGTGTGCTTCCTGGTTTGTGTGATTAAGGTAGGGCAGTGTGGGGAGGGGGAATGCTGCATTGATAAAAGTGACAGTCTGACTCTAATATGGAGGGAGTTCACAGATCCCCAGCCCCTCACAGATCCCCAGCCCCTCACAGATCCCCCGTCCCTCACAGATCCCCAGTCCCTCACAGATCCCCAGTCCCTCACAGATCCCCAGTCCCTCACAGATCCCCAGTCCCTCACAGATCCCCAGTCCCTCACAGATCCCCAGTCCCTCACAGATCCCCAGCCCCTCACAGATCCCCAGCCCCTCACAGATCCCCAGCCCCTCACAGATCCCCAGCCCCTCCACAGATCCCCAGCCCCTCCACAGATCCCCAGCCCCTCCACAGATCCCCAGTCCCTCCACAGATCCCCAGTCCCTCCACAGATCCCCAGTCCCTCCACAGATCCCCAGTCCCTCCACAGATCCCCAGTCCCTCCACAGATCCCCAGTCCCTCCACAGATCCCCAGTCCCTCCACAGATCCCCAGTCCCTCCACAGATCCCCAGTCCCTCCACAGATCCCCAGTCCCTCCACAGATCCCCAGTCCCTCCACAGATCCCCAATCCCTCCACAGATCCCCAATCCCTCCACAGATCCCCAATCCCTCCACAGATCCCCAATCCCTCCACAGATCCCCAATCCCTCCACAGATCCCCAGCCCATCCACAGATCCCCAGCCCATCCACAGATCCCCAGCCCATCCACAGATCCCCAGCCCATCCACAGATCCCCAGCCCATCCACAGATCCCCAGCCCATCCACAGATCCCCAGCCCATCCACAGATCCCCAGCCCCTCACAGATCCCCAGTCCGTGATGGTCTGGGGATCTGCTTCACAGAACTTTACTTAAAAAAAAAAAACCTAAATTTTTTCCTGAAACTTCCCTCTTTAAAGTGAAACACACAGAGCTCACCTCTTTACTCACACACAGCCACAAAGGCAAGATAATTCTTGTTGGGTAGTGTATTAGTGCTCGGACGAACACACTTTTAATGGTTCAAAGAATGTGAGGCAAAATGGTCGGCCCTCGAGCATGTTCACTTCATCAAATCTGGCCCTCTTTGAAAAAAGTTTGGACACCCCTGATCTATATGTTATGCATGATAATGGGTAGAAAAGTGCAACAGCAATCACATTTCAGCGAACGACATGCCACCAACTGGCTTTGCAGGGCTATTTGCTGTGGCTGATTCACTTTGCACATTTTCCCTTTCCCCAGAGACGTGCTTTAATATCATGCTGTTATGCAGCAAAAGGAAAAGTATGTAATGTATTTTCAGTGCGTTTTATGGCGGTATTTCGTGTATAGAACTGTTGCTACTTCCTTTACTGGTTATCTGCATGTCAGTCTCTGCAATCTGCACCTTTGCTGAGTGACTGTTAAAATAACATTCATTAATCAACTTGTTTAAATTAGCTTTGACTTAAAAATGCACTGAAAGAAAAGCACAATCATCGTACAACAGTACAGGAAGCTCAACCTGCAAGTGTAATCGGCAAAAAATGGCCGATCCCATGTGGTGTATATAATGGAAACCATAAATAGAAAGACTTGTTTAAAACAGTATCGCTACATTATAGGCATTTTTAAATGAAGCTGATCGCCATCTTTTACACGCTTATTAATAAGACTATAGATGTTTTAATTAAAATTAATTATAATGTCATGACATTAGAGTTTAGCCAAAAAGGTATTTTTTAACCACTTAAGGACCAAGCCTATTTTTCAGACTCGGTGCTTACAAGTTTAAAACAGTTTTTTTTTTGCTAGAAAAAAAACAATATATAATGTTTGGGGGTTCTAACACCCTAGAGACTAAAATGGCGGTCATTGCAATACTTTTTGTCACACCGTATTTGCGCAGCAGTCTTACAAGCACACTTTTTTTTGGAAAAAATGCACTTTTTTTAATAAAAAAATAAGACAACAGTAAAGTTATCCCATTGTTTTTTTTTTTTATATTGTGAAAGATAATGTTACGCCAAGTAAATTGATACCCAACATGTCACGCTTCAAAATTGCACCCGCTTGTGGAATGGCGTCAAACTTTTACCCTTAAAAATCTCCATAGGTGACATTTAAAAAATTCTATAGGTTGCATCTTTTGAGTTAGAGAAGGTCTAGGGCTAGAATTATTGCTCTCACTCTAATGATTGCGGCGATACCTCACTTGTGTGGTTTGAACACCGTTTTCATATGCGGGCGCTACTCATGTATGCGTTCGCTTCTGCACGTCTGGGGTCAAAAAGACCTCAGATCACATATTTAGACTAAAATGCAATAAAAAAAAAATTGTCATTTGAAAAAATGACAACAAAAAAATTGTGCCTTTAAGACGTATAGGCGTAAGTGACGTTTTGACGTCGCTTCCGCCCTGCTATGGTATGGAGATGGGTGGGGGCCATCTTCCCCTCATTCGTATCTATACCACAGAGGGAGAAGGACCCAATCGCCTCCGCCGCTACCGACGGCTCAGGTAAGCGGCGGAGGGCGCGGGAGATCGGCGGGGGGGGGAAGAAGGGCCCTCTCCCACCGCCGAAAACGGTGATCTCGCGGCGAATCCACCGCAGAGACCACCATTATCGTTTACAGGACCGCTCACTGAAAAGATGGATATCTCGGTTGTGGCAGCGGCTGCTGCCGTTACCGAGATATCCATCTTTAAAGTGCAGACGTATATGTACATGAGCCTGTCCTTAAGTGGTTATTGTGAACCAGCTAAGATTCGATCCATCTACAGTAGGTGCCGCCGATATTGTGTGTGGCATGCGGCCTGGTACGGTTCAGGAGGGAGGGGTCCGCTCTCTCGTCCCCCCCCCTCTTCCCCTGCGGCCTGCCAGGTTGCGTGCTCGGATAAGGGTCTGGTTTGGACTTTGAGGGGGACCCCCACGCCGATTTTTCGGCTTAGGGGAGTCTCCTTCAAATCCATACCAGACCCAAGGGCCTGGTAGGCTCCTGGAGGGGGAACCCATGCCGGTTTTTTATTTAAAAATTGGCGTGGAGTTCGCGCTCAGGATTCATACCAAACACAGTGCCTGGTATTGGCGGGAATCCACGTTGGATCCCCGTTCAATACAGTGCCGCGTCTCCTTGCTATTGCAGCGAGCGCGAGATGTGTCACCACCCTGTCGCCGAGATGTCGGCACCTCTGTCACCGAGAATCTCCGTGATAGGATCGCGATGAATATACAATGTCGGCGGCACCTACTGTATGGCCAGCTTTAATTCTTGGCT
This sequence comes from Rana muscosa, assembly GCA_029206835.1. NCBI lineage: Eukaryota > Metazoa > Chordata > Amphibia > Anura > Ranidae > Rana > Rana muscosa. The sequence continues at coordinate 460,811,262 of CM055118.1, forward strand.
GCTTTCATATTGTTTTATAAGAGTTTAAAGTAGTTGTAAAGGCAGAAGTTTTTTTTATCTTAATGCATTCTATGCATTAAAATAGAAAACATTTTGTGTGTAGTAGCGACCCCACCACCCCCTAATTACTTACCGGAGCCCCTTCTCTCTCCAGCGATGTCCACGCCATCTGGGACATTCCTCCTGATTGGTCGAGACACAGCAGCGGCGCCATTGGCTCCTGCAGCTGTCAATCAGGGGAGAGGGGGGCAACGGGGACAGGTCATGGCTCCGTTTCTAAATGGACACACAGAGCTGTGACTTGGCTCCAGTGTCCCCATAGCAAACTGCTGACTGTAGGTACACTCGATAGGAAGGGAGGGGCCAGGAGCAGCAAAGAGGGACCCGAGATGAGGAGGATCTGGGCTGCTCTGTGCAAAACCAACTGCACAGAGGAGGAAAGTATAACATGTTTATTTTAAAACTAGACTTTTACAATCCCTTTAAATGCTTAAAACCTCTAAAATACTGCTGATAAGGAGCTAATTATTAATAGTGCACGTTGTCCACTTTCTGTGGTAAAGTTAAATTTGCAGACTCATGAGCATTTCCTTTGACTCATATTGAAAGTAATGCGGCACACACAGATAAATGCTCATGGAAGAAATGTAGCTGCGGATGTCCAGAATAGAAATGGTCCCCTATGGTTTCTTACCAGATTAATAGACCAATCAGGGGAGGTGTATAGATAAATTATTGCAAATTGTATATTAAGGATCTTCTACAAACATCTTTCTAATTAAAGCGGAGTTCCGCCTAAAAAAAATTAAAGGCCAGCAGCTACAAATTCTGCAGCTGCTGACTTTTAAAATAAGGACACTTACCTGTCCAGGGCGCCCACGATGTCCTCCCCAAAAGCCGACCCATCCCTCGGCTCCAGGGGAGGCGCCGGAATTGCTAGTAAAGGAATCAGGAAGTGAAGCCTTGCGGCTTTATAGCCTGGTTCCCTACTGCGCATGCGCGAGTCGCGCTGCGCGTTCTGAGTGGTCCCTGCTGTCTTCTGGGACCTGTGTGTCTCCCAGAAGATAGCGGGGGGAAGGAGGAGGGGCCGGACATGGCATAGTTCGCGGCAGAATGTGCAGCGATCTAGGCCCGGAAGTGGGAGCAAATACCTGGATTTGACAGGTATCTGCTCCCCCCTGAAAGGTGCCAAAAGTGACACCGGAGGGGGGGGGGGGGGAGGAATCCAGACAGCGGAAGTACCTTTTCTGGGTGCAAATCCGCTTTTAAAGAGCTTGGGAAGTGGGGGTAGTTGGTGTTACTGGTAAGTCAAATCAACCTTTGACCATTTTCCTTCTGGAGAGGGACCAGTGACCACAATCCTTTTCTGTTTTCCAAGTTATAGTAATTGTGCCACCCATACATTTTGACCTACTTTCACCCTTCACAGTCATGTCTATATGGTCTGTGACAACATAAGGGAACTCTTTATGGGTGCCGTTGCATGGGTGGTATTGCAACCAATGCGGGGACAAGGTCTTCTAGCGCCCATGGTGAGGTTGCCAAACGGCGACCCCCAAAAAAGGTATGAGTGATGTGTCAGCAAAAATCCCCTCCCTCACCCCCCAAAAATTTGGAGCAATAATCTTCACACTAAGCATAAATTTCCCTTTGCAAGCTAACTTTTCCCTGACCCCCCCCCCCCCTCTCCTCCAGTACAAATACCCCTTCCCAGCCTAAATCCTCTCCATCCCCAATTCCCCCCTCTTAGCACAAATCATCAACCCCTCAAATTTCTCCTCTGAGCATAAATCCTCTCCCAGCACAAATCCCCCCAATTATCTCCACTAGCACAAATCCAACCCCCCACACCCCCTTCCTAAGAGAAATACACCCTCCTAGTACAAATCCCCCCCTCTCCAAATCACTCTTTCTAGCACAACCCCTCAAATCCCACCGTGCCCAGAACAGCCATCCCTCCTGCCCACCCCTTGTCCCAGCCCTAATTGTTGGCGATACATTTTTCAATACAAAAAATAGGATTTTTGTAACAGCTTACCTGTAAAATCCTTTTCTTGGAGTACACCACGGGACACAGAGCCAGTCATTACATAATGGGTTAAGGGTCACCAGCGGTGATTGGACACTGGCACAACCAATGGAAGACAGTTCCCCTCCATATAACCCCTCCCATCAGGGAAGTACCTCAGTTTTGTAGCAAAGCAGTAAGGTTCCCATAAGAAGGGTGGGACCTCTGTGTCCCGTGGTGTACTCCAAGAAAAGGATTTTACAGGTAAGCTGTTACAAAAATCCTATTTTCTTTATCGTACACCACGGGACACAGAGCCAGTCATTACATAATGGGACGTCCCAGAGCAATGCTCATATGAAGGGGGGGAGACACAGATCAAACCGACCGCTTGCGGACCAGAAGCCCTATACTGCTGCCTGCAGCACACTTCGCCCGAAGGCGGAATCCTCATGTCCTTTCACATCTATTTGATAGAATTTGGAAAATGTATGGACTGAGGACCAAGTTGCAGCCTTACAGATCTGAGCCATCGAAGCCTGGTGGTGCACTGCCCATGAAGCACTTATCGCCCTGGTAGAGTGCGCCTTAACAGGAAAAGGAGGAGTCCTGTTCTTTAAACCATAAGCTTGAACAATTACTTGTCTAATCCACCTGGAAATGGTGGATTTTGATACCGCTTGGCCCTTCTTGGGACCATCTGGTAAAATAAACAAAACATCTGTTTTACGTATCTGAGCGGTTGCTTGCAGATACACCCTTACCGCTCTCACTAGATCTAGAGAGTGTAATAATTTTTCCCCCGCCGTCCGCGGGTTTGGAAAAAAGGAAGGCAGAACAATGTCTTGATTCAAGTGAAAAGCCGACACCACCTTAGGCAGAAAAGCCGGATGGGGTCGTAGTACAATCTTGTCCTTGTGACAAATTAGATAAGGCTCTTTACAAGAAAGAGCTGCTAGCTCTGATACTCTCCTAGCAGAAGCTATAGCAATCAGAAAGGCCAATTTCCTACTTAATATAATTAAAGGAATATGGCGAATAGGTTCAAAAGGTTGCTTTTGCAACACTGACAATACCAAATTCAAATCCCATGGACACAAGGGAGACCTGACTGGAGGATTTATCCTCAGTACCCCCTGAATGAATGTCCGAACTAGGGAGTGAGATGCCAATGGTCTCTGAAAGAAGACTGATAGAGCCGATATTTGCCCTTTGATGGTGCTAAGGGCTAATTTCATATCCACTCCTAACTGGCAAAAAGCAAGAATCCTACTCATTTCATATTTCAGAGGATTCCAACTTCTGGATTCACACCAGGAAACGTATGCTTTCCAGACTCTATGATAGATGAGTCTGGAGGCTGGCTTTCTAGCATTAATGAGCGTAGAAAGAGCCAGGCCAGAGACCCCTCTCTTTTTCAAAATGTGGGTCTCAGCAGCCAGGCCGTCAAATTTAGCCTTTGTAAGGAAGGGTGGAATACTGGACCCTGTGACAACAGGTCGTGTCGAAGTGGAAGCTTCCAGGGCCTTCCTATCGCCATTTTTACGATCTCGGCATACCAAGGCCTCCTGGGCCAGTTTGGGGCCACTAGGATTACTGGTATTCCCTCCTCCTTGATCCTGCGAAGCAGTCTTTGTAGAAGAGGGATCGGAGGGAATGCATAGATCAGTGAGAACTGATTCCATGGAGTTATTAGAGCGTCTGTCCCGTAGGCTAGAGGATCTCTCGTTCTGGACACAAAGTTGTCCAAATTCTTGTTGAACCTGGAAGCTAGCAGGTCTACATCTGGGTTTTCCCATCTCAGACATATGGCCTGAAAGATCTCTGGGTGAAGAGACCACTCTCCTGGTAGCAGCTGCTGACGACTCAGGTAGTCTGCTTGCCAGTTTTCTATCCCTGGAATGAAGATTGCAGAGATGCAAGGTACATGCTCTTCTGCCCATGCCAAGATCCGGTTCACCTCTCTTTGGGCTGCCCGACTGTGGGTGCCTCCTTGGTGATTGATGTAAGCTACTGCCGTAGCATTGTCGGATTGAACCCGAACTGGGTAGCCCTGTAACCTGTATGTCCAGGTTTTGAGGGCTAGATATACCGCCCGGATCTCTAGCACATTGATGGGCAGGATCCCCTGAGTCTTGGCCCAGGTTCCCTGGGTAGAAGCCTCCTCGAATACTGCACCCCAGCCCGATAGGCTGGCATCCGTAGATACCACCTTCCAGGCCACTGGGAGGAAGGACTTTCCCTTCCATAAATTCCTGGCTTCTAGCCACCAATTGAAGCTGTGGCGTACTTGTGAGGACAGGCGCATGGGTATATCCAGAGCTTGGCTCTTTCTGTTCCAGGAGGCTAAAATATTGCCTTGAAGTAGTCTCGAATGAAACTGGGCGTAAGGGACCGCCTCGAAGGAGGCTACCATCTTTCCCAATAGTCTCATGCAAAGGCGAATAGACGGCCTCTTGTTTGCTTTGACCTTGTGGATCAGGTCTTTCAGAGACTGTATCTTTGGCTCTGGCAGGTATACCCTGTTTTGGGCTGTATCTATGATCATGCCCAGGTACACTATCCTTCTTTGGGCCTGGAGAGAGGATTTTTGTAAGTTTATAATCCATCCTAAATGCTCCAGGTATCCTACTGTAGTGTCTACAGCGTGATCCAATCCCTCCTTTGACTGATCTATTAATAGTAGATCGTCTAGATAGGCTGTTACCGCAATGCCCCGTGTTCTTAGGTTTGCTAACAGAGGAGCTAGCACCTTTGTGAATACTCTGGGCGCGGTGGCTACACCAAATGGCAGGGCCACAAATTGAAAGTGGCGATCTTCTACCGCAAACCTTAGGAATCTTTGGTGAGCGGGGAGGATTGGTATGTGTAGATATGCGTCTTTGATATCTATGGACGCAATGAATTCTCCGCCTTTTAAAGTAGCGACCACGGATCGAATCGTTTCCATTCGAAAATGGCGAACGTTCAGAAACTGGTTTAGATTTTTTAGATCCAGGATGGGTCTGACTTCTCCGTTCGGTTTTGGAATCACAAAGAGGTTTGAGTAAAAACCTGAACCTTGCTCCTTTTGGGGTACCTCTGTAACCACACCTTGAGCTATTAAGTGATTCAAACCTTTGAAGAAGGATCCTCTTTTTTGTGGATCCTTGGAGAGTCTTGAACTTCGGAATTGAGAAGATGGGATCTCTCGAAATTCCAGTCTGTACCCTGAGGATATTGTGGATACCACCCATTTGTCCTGGGTTTCTGTCCGCCAAGTCGCTGAGAACTGACGAAGCCTTCCCCCCACTCGGCCGAGCGGGGGCGCCCCTTCAATGAGAGGTTTTGGGGGCTTGCTTATTAGCTCTTGAACCCCACGGCTTCTTGTTCTTCTGAGCCTGTTCTTTGGCTTTTTTGGGCGGCTGAAAAGGCCGTCGCCACTGGCTGGAGTCAGATTTCCCGGGAGCTGGGGAGAGAGTGTGTTTAAAACAAGGTCTCTTGTTTTTCTTTCTCTCAGGTAAAAGTGTCGTTTTACCACTTGATATCTTTTGGATATATCTTTCTAAATCTTCCCCAAAAAGGCGTTCGCCATGGAACGGGAAACTTGCCAACAACTTTTTGCATGGGGCTTCCGCTGACCAATGCTTAAGCCAAAGTACTCTGCGCATCTGTACCAGCTGGAGTGTAAGGCGTGATGCCTGTATGATAGAATCTCTCATGGCATCCACTGTGAAGCATAAGGCTTTAGGCAAATTCTCCCAATTTTTAGCCTGCTCTGAAGGCAGCTCCTTCAGCCCCTGCTTTACCTGTTGGCTGACGACCTGACACATACCGACTGCTGCTACTGCAGGTTGGATAATTGAGCCGGCCAAAAGGAAGGAGGATTTCAGTAAGGATTCCAACTTCTTCTCAGAAGGATCTTTAAACACTTGTACATTATCCACTGGACATGTCAGGTTTTTATTTACACAAGAAATAGCCGCATCTACCGTAGGCAGGCTCCATTTCTTTAAAAAAATTTCCTCCATAGGATAAAGAATGTTAAACTTTTTTGGAGGTGAAAAACGCTTATCTGGATGTTGCCAGTCTGCGTACAATAGATCCTCTAGTAACGGATGAACCGGGAAGGAGCATGCACCTTGCAGGGATCTTAATGATCCTAGGGAGGAGACAGGTGATTCTGTTACCTCCAAAGAGGGTAACCTAAATGCCGCTCGCACGGCTCCTGCATAGCATTGCACCTGTGACTTTAAAATCTGGGATACCGAAAAAGGCTCATCCGATATCCCTGATCCGTCTGACTCCTCATCCTCTGCTGATGTAGCCTCCTCCTCATCCTCCTCCTCCTCAGGTACTTCTGAAGGGAGGTCCAATACTGGAGGAGATCTGCTTCGCTTATTGTCCTTTTTAGAGGATTTAGCGATTAAAGTAGCAATTTTCTCCTCCAGATTATTTAGGGCAGCTGATAAAGTGTCCTCAGTGACATATGCAGGCCCAGGCTTCACTGGGGAAGCCGCCATACCTGACAGAGGTAATGGCTCATCCTGTACAGGTGCTTTTGGCAACACAGGAGAGGAAGGTACCGAGTCAGCACAGCTAGAGCCCCCTGTCTCAGGCGGCGGTGCTCTTTTATCTCTTTTTGTCCGCATTACTTCCCCTGGAAGACTTACTGTTTAGACAAAATACAAGGTACCTAAATGCACATACTACCGTGTTCAGTTTAGCAAATATATTAAGTATGCAACTTTTAACACATAACTATGCATAACATGGATGTCTTCTAGGAAGTACCCAATCCAACCACATGGAGTCTTACGTCCCTGTATAGCTGCTGTGTTTCTCTGCCAGGAACAAGAGAACGAACGAGCTTGCTTGCTGCTGCAGTGCTTTTTACACTGACAGTCTTTTAAATTTGGCGCCGTTTCTGTGCCTGCGCGCGCCACGTGCCCGCGCACGCCTTCGGCCCCCCCCCCTCCGATAAAGCGCGCGCGGCCTTTAGCGCTATGGTGGTGGCCATAGTGAGAGAGGACTCTCATCAGCCCCTGTCCCCACTTACCTGCATCTGCAGGTGTCTGTATCGGCCACCGGAAGGAGGAGCGGGGTGCTCAAGCAAGCTCAGCAGCGGAGGTGACGAGCAGTGTACTTCGCCGAAGCCGACACTGAACAGAGTGAGGTGAGTATATTCAGCTCTTTACTCCCCCCAGTGGTGGAAAAAAAGAAGACATCCACTTTTTGAAAAAGGTCCCAACCTAGTTATGGACCTTCTAATCTCACCTTATCCACGCCGCAGGTTTTTCTGCTGAAAGTTTTCAGACAGATACCAAACTTCACCCTTCACGGTGGGCTATGTGTGCCAACCTTCAGGGATATGGGTTCCTATTTAAAGGATACCTCTCCCCTGGGCCTTGTACAAGACTCTTACCAGGACTTTATAGCGAAATAGCGAAAGTGCTGGATCTTAGAGCCCAGTCCTCCGAAGAGAGACATTACAGGCGACGCCTCATGGATGAGGCCCGGATCCCATCCAGATTCAGCTCATTTGTAGGCGTCTTGGATGGATCCGAAAGCATAGCTCTTTTACCCCCAGAGGGTCTCTTTGGTAGAGCTTTCCTTTAGCACCTCCTAACGCGTCCAACACCTTTCGACACTGGCGAAAAAACTGAGGTACTTCCCTGATGGGAGGGGTTATATGGAGGGGAACTGTCTTCCATTGGTTGTGCCAGTGTCCAATCACCGCTGGTGACCCTTAACCCATTATGTAATGACTGGCTCTGTGTCCCGTGGTGTACGATAAAGAAATGGCTGCATCAATGGCTGCATCAAAGGTCTATTTGTAGGTGAAAATCAACTTTTTGAAATACAATATTTTTAAGAACTTTTTTAAGAATATAGTCAACTTTAATACATGCAAGCGTATAGAATTTCGAAGTCCAAAGTGGCAAATATAACAGCCTAAAGACTCTCGTCAGCTTTGTGAATCATAACATACATGAATAACTGCAATTAGAAATAATGATGGTTTATATTAACATTAATTTTAGGCCCAGCGTAAGGGCCCAGTTCAATTATAGTAGTACAAGCTATCCTGAGATATTAGAAAGGCAGATAAGAAAAGAGGAGGAGAAAAGGGTGACATGGGGGACGGAATGCAAATCACCTTTATTTAGTGGCTCTTTCTAAAGCCGGGTGTACACTAAAAGAATTTTGAACGAAAATTCATACGAAAATTCTTTAGTTAAAACCTAAAAAAATTCTAAGTGCATATGAATGTCGCTCAAAAGTAGTTCAAGATTTAATTTGCTTTTAACATTTGATTTTGAACGGATTATATCAGACCACCTACACTGTTAGAAATGTGTGCATTTGAGATTTTTTTTTTTTTTTTTCTCTTTTTAATTTTTTGGTCACTGTGTTTCGGAAACGATTGTTGTTTTGACCCCATTATTGATTAGAGAAACAAATTAAAGTTCTTACAATGTTGCATAAAATGAAGAAGGCGCCACTCTCCCAACCAGGCACCATAGTATAGACCAGCCTTTTATAACCAGGGTGCTTTTTGGCTTCTTCCCAAAAATGTAATACAAGTCAGCGGGTGGGTGAAGCCCAACTTTTAGTTACTCAAAGCCAAAGGTGTTCATTGTGCACCATTACATCCTTCTAGCCACCGGTGTCCTAAACAACCAACGATGTCATTGGTTGATCAGAAGGACATTGGGCGCTTGTACAGCATCCTTGTCTGCCCCTCCCCTGTCCCTCTCCATCAGCACTGGGCTCACTTTATCTGAGTGAGGGGGAGAAACTGAGGGAGAAGAGAAACCTTGTAATACTAGTCCATGGATATGCAATTAGCGGACCTCCAGCTGTTGCAAAACTACAAGTCCCATCATGCCTCTGCCTCTGGGTGTCATGCTTGCTGCTCTCAGAGTCTCGCTATGCCTCATGGGACTTGTAGTTTGGCAACAGCTGGAGGTCCGCTAATTGCATATCCCTGTACTAGTCAGTACCAGTGTTGCTTTGGAAGAATAAATCACCTCTAACATTGGGTTTCCTATGAATGTGGAATGTTGCTGTGTTATGTAAAATTATTAGTTTAGTTTTTTACATTTTAGAATGGGGGGGCCTCGATTGTGCAGCATTTTAAAGGGTGCATTGACTGAAAAAAAGTTGACAAAGACTGGTATAGACATCAGATCGACTTTAGCCTGTAAAGGCTCGTACACACGGTCAGACTTTGTGCCAACAAACTTCAAAATGAGCACGTTTTCCAAATAATCCGACCGTGTGTACGCTCCATCGGACAAACTTTTTCGGTTTTCATCGGACAAAAGTTCGCTCTGCAGACAAACTTTTCGGCAACAAAAGTCCGATGAGGCAAAGTCCGACCGTGTGTACAGAAATCCATCGGACTTTTGTCCAAAGTACAAATATGCATGCCCAGAACCAATGTTAAAATCAACCAACAATAGCAGAAGTTGACCAAAGGGTGGCGGTAAAGAGCAGAAAAACCATGTGATGTAGGTAAAGTTTGCAGAAAAGTCCTGCCGTAAGTATGCTATGGGTGTTCCCGGCCAACTCCCTTCAGACAAAAATCCACGGAAAAGTTTGAAGTCCGACCGTGTGTACGAGGCTTTAGGCTGGCCATACACGGTGCAAAACTTGCACGATTCTCCATCGCTGACAGGGGAATCGGCAATTGTCTTCTCCCGGTTGGAGTTCGGGCAGGGGAAGCTGTCCTCACTGGTAGAAGACAGCGATTATCGCTGGCACCTATAGCAGCCACTAGCGATAATTGTAAGAGAATTTAGCAGACTTTGATTCGAACCGTGTATGGCCGGCCTTAGTCTTCGCCAAAGGTTACGCCCATTGATGCATTTATTTCCTCCCTCAGGGGCTTAATTGTAGGGTTAAGCCCCAGTGGGTCACCCCACCCACTGGAGCTTAACCCTAAGATTAAGCCCCTGAGGGCGGAATGGAATGCGTAAAGGGACCTGGCCTTTGGCGAAGAGACTTGCATGCTGAAGCTGATCTGATGTCTGTTATGGTGGCTGGTTTTTGGAAAGTGGTGCCTCCATTTATGTACTGCTTCGGATGGGCTTCTTGGCAGCCTGCAGTATCTCAGGAATCCAATCCCCATCTTTGAGTGGTGTTCCAAGCTCAATATTTAGGTTGCAGTTCTTACACCAAAAAATTTGAAAACAACTCTACTAGTGTATACCCAATTACAATAGTGTATACCCAGCTATATCAAAAAGTCAGCTGTAGGGAACACACCATGCTATGCTGCAGTTTTTCAGCATTATAATTGATGTAGTATGCTACTCATATGCAATGATCAGCCTTCATAGGACAGTATTGTCTTACAAATCAGCCAGTCATCTGGCTCCTGTTCTGGTATTTGTTATGACATTGCTGTAATTAGTTATTTTGGCATAGATGTATGCAATGTCTTCTCTGAGAGGTCCCCTGTGTTCCCTTGTAGCTGGGTCATTCTGGTGAGCGGTTCTCAGTGAGATCGCCCCATGTAAACGTACAAGTGCGTGTATAGACAGCTCAAGATACACCAAGGGGCGCTGTTAGTCCTAGATACTAATGAGGTCTGTGGATGTAGCAATTACCACTAATGCAGAACAGATGAGGCCAGATGACTTCTGCATCAGTTGATTTAAACCGTTTTGAGCGTTGCTTTCATGTACTTGGAAGTAGTCCAAGGAGTGAGAACAATTGTCTTGTATTGTTGTATACTAAGATGTTTGCTTAATGGAAAATACATTCTTGGGCTGTGCTATTGATTGTGTTTTCTATGGTCCTTAGCTGCATATACTGGACGATGCAAACATAACCCCCCTTGTATTCGTTGCTTTGGTGCTCACAGCCCGGCTTTCAGCTTCTGAGACATTTCTCTACCCTTGCTTGCTCCCATTATTTCAGACTTTTCTGAACAATGCTGATCTATCTCAATGATTCATTTTCAGTTCATTTCGAATGCTGGGGGATGTTGTAAGGAAGCCAACTGCTCACAGAAGAAGGTATCGAAATAAAAATCTGTCTCTATATGTATGTACTAACACTTTCCAAGATCCATTGTGCCCCATTACACAAGGAAGATATGAGGATAATGTCCTTCCACAACTCCACTTGACATAAGCTTTGATTATGTAAACAGTATGTATAATCTTAGGACCTATGTCACTTGGCTCTTACATTCATTTAGAAGTTTTTTAAACTATTATTTTTTAAATAAAATGGACATTTTTTTCAAACGATTTTATCTGGTATGGATTCAGTCTCTACCCTTCCCAACAGACACCTCACTGAAGCTTAAATTTATAACACACCTGGGCCTTGTGGTATTTTACAGAGGGAGAACTGTGAAAGTCTCGTGGCAAATTTACTTAAAGTAGATCTATAGGCAAATTTTTATTTATTTTTTCATTTCAAATAGACTAAGGGAGGGTTATAACCCCCTATAATTTTTTTTGCCATCTGTGTCCCATTGTGGATATTTCCCTTCACTTCCTGTCCCATAGCCAAACAGGAAGTGAGCGGAATTCCATGCAATTTAGGGGAATACCATGGAGCCCCCCTAGGTCATCAGAACTAGTGTCCCAATTGGAAGATTTCCCCTCTTTCTGTTCTGAGGACAACCCAAAATTTGGGATTTTCTTTTACTTTTAATGATGGCGGTAAACAGGACAAATAGAGAGGGTGAATCTCCCTAACAGGGACACAGACAGCAATAAAAACCTGATGGGTATTTTAATCCCTCGCCATTCTATCCAAAACTAAAAATAAATTTGGGCTTTAGTTATACTTAACTTAAGTTATACTTAAAGTGGCTCTGAAATATGTAAAAAACAGCACCTGCATTCCACTGACTTAAGACCCGCAGAATGTTTCCATCCAGAACATCTGGGGGAGTCGGATGCCTGCATCAACTGCCTTGGACTGTAGTTCCATCCGCTAACCCCTACATAACTATCATGTCCCGTATACAGACCTCACCCTGTCAAAAATGTGCCTGACTCCTGTCATGGAAAAAGCACCAAACCCTTAACTGGGATGCAATTCACTACTGTGGGTTGGTGCACACTGCAGAATGGAGGTTTTGCCTTAGCCTGTTCAAAAGAAAATGGCACTCCATGGCACTGATGCATGTAGTGTGCATTATCGTAGTGTGAAATGTCCCTGAAAAGTAAGGCCCATCAAGTAGGGTTGAGGATTGCTACAGATTAAAGAATAATTACTTAGTCTTTGCATTTAAAATGCCCACACAGTCTGGCTGTAGGATGAATATAGTGAGAATCATTGGTGTGTATGGCCTATAATGACTCCTACAGCTGGTCCGTAATTGCTTGAATACTAAACCACAATTGGTTGAAGTCATACAGTGATTGATTCTATTATCTGTTACACAAATTGTGCCCATCTACCATCAAGGCCCCTTTTAAGTACATGGTCTTCAGTTCTCTTCACAGGTGCAATATTGGTCTTCTTGTTGGGTTTTACCCTTAACTTGCGTTGGGGTAAACATGCGATGATACTGTAAAGAGGATACAAATTGATCTCCTATGCCCACAATCTGGAAAGATGGCTGACTTAGTTGCCAAATATTTGAGTGTTTTTGAGTTGGCCAGACACTTGCATGGCCGTAATGTTCATCATAGATTTGGTTTATGAGCACAACTTCTGAGTAGCCAAGTTAAGTCATACAAGGTACTTTGGATTTGTGAGATCATTTTACCCTGGCAATCAGGAGAGGCCATGATAAGTAAAATAACAGTTAAAAATAATCTAGCCACAGCTACTGAAAGAAAAATAGACACAGATGCAAAACAACTGAAACAACCCATCCCCCTCCCCCTCCGGTCCCTGCTGCACGACTTCTGGGATGGATCAGAGTGATTCTGATTGATCAGCGCCAGCATAGATCTGTGCCCAAATCCCTGCAGAAAGAAGGTGGAGAAGAGCAGGGATTACAAATTCCCAGACTACTGCACCCTGCTGCATGGGCACTGACAGCTCCTCACCCATGGCGGCAAGTACGAGGACTGGGTGGGCTGGGGAGGCTGTAGGGTGTTGGTTCACCTTTTATTTTTTTCTAAAAAGGGAAACTAACTCTTTAAAATACCTAACACAAATTTCTAAAAAATGTACCTATGAAAGATTTTACATTTGTGTAGAATTGTGGTTCTCAGCTCCCTCAAGGCCTGTGTCAACGGACTTTGGGCTTGCATTGATGATATCCATTTTGGATGCTTCTGAGATTATTCAGAATTCATTGACAATTGGTTTGACCTGTAGCTGAACTCCTTACCTTCTTCAAATGGGGTTTGCATTGATGTAGATTTGGGGAATTTCCTCTTGAAGGCAACCAAAGCCCCTTGGCACAGGCTCTAATGGTGACACTACCATATAACAATAGATGTGTTTTCTGATATAGATGAGATTCATTCACACCAAATGAAATCTTGTGTACTTTGCTCCATTTTCAAGTGCAGGCAAAATTCATGCCAGGGTGGGGGAAAAAAGGGTCCTTTTAGGGTGGGTTGACCTGCAGTATGCTATCCAAATAATTTTCTTGCTAAAATGCATGTCGACATATTTCTAAAACCAGATACCGTATATACTCAAGTATAAGCCGACCCGAATATAAGCCGAGGCACCTAATTTTACCACAAAAAACTGGGAAAACGTATTGACTCGAGTATAAGCCTAGGGTGTCCATCTGCATGCCTCACTGTGTCCATGTGCATGCCTCGCTGTGCCCAATCTCCCTACCTGATCTCCTGCACTGTGTGACTAGACTGACGTTTAACATGGGAGTCTATGGAAGGGGTGCCCGGCTTTGAAGAATCGGTGCTCCTTGGCCGTAGGTCCCCCGAACAACAAACTTTGCACACTTGTAGAGGAAGAGTGGGGCTACATGTGTGCCAGGGAACCTACGGCTGGCCGGGATCAGGCGCTCAAAGGTGAAGATGGACACAGACTAGAGTATAAGCCGAGGGAGGCATTTTCAGCACACAAAAAATGTGCTGAAAAACTCTGCTTATACTCGAGTATATACGGTACTTTCTGGTCAAGCCCAGAGGAGCATACACTGCCATTTACGTTGTATCAAAATAGCATTTGTCTTATGGCTCTTTTTAGTTTTCACTTTGCAGGATTGCTTTGACCATATAAGTAGTAGTTTACTTATCTTTAGCGGTGTTCCCATTTCCATCAGTTAACATTTGACATTTTTCCTCTCTCTTTCTGGTGGCTCTTCTCAGTATGAGTTGGTGTCTCTCAACTGTAAAGTTTACTCCTGTGGGTGATGAAATTAATTGTAGAAGGTATAGTATCCGCAGGCCGGTAAAAAGTGGAATTGCATCATAACCTGCATTGGGTGCTTTCCCTTGTGCTTGGAGTGAATGCTTCTGCTTTGTAACTGATTGCCATTTATCTGTTTCTTATGCAATGGAAGTGGCTAATGCCGTATTTATGTGAGCTGCTTATGAGTTCACAAGGATACAAATGCATTACTAGTGTGTGCTTGGCCTCTTGTATAAAACCTTTTAAAGTGCTTGCAAACCTCTGGAATGAAAAATGAACAAATCATATCCCTCTATAGTGTGTACTCGCCTCAATCCAAAGCACCTTGTATGGTTCCTATCTGCTCTGCCTTCACTCTGCCATCTGCATGAGTAACTTCTGACAGGTTATGCCGGCACAACAGGATCCCAGGGGATGCCCCCCCCCCCAGCACACAGCAGGTGATTAACCACCTCAGCTGTGCATGTTTCCATATGAGTCTGTGTAGAGCAGGGTGTGTCCATTCTCTCCACTCAAGTCTCAGATTACACCAAGCTCCGGGCTCTATGCTGTACAGCAGGGGTAGGCAACCTGGGGCCCTCCAGCTGTTGAAGAACTACAAGTCCCATCATGCCTCTGGGAGTAATGGTAACTGCCAGCCTTGCAAAGCCTCATGGGAAATGTAGTTCCACAACAGCTGGAGGGCTCCACGTTGCCTACTCCTGCTGTACAGTATTGCCTCGTTTCCACTGAGCGGATCAGTTCGGTACGGTTCGGTACGGTACGCTATTTTGGGTGTTTCCATTATGAAAGCGTGCCATAAAACCGAACCGTACCGCACCATTCTGGGTCCTGCTTCAGATGTGGGGCCATAGAAAATGGAACGGTTCGGTTGGGGCGGAGCTACAATACATTCCACTGATTGGCGGACCCGCGAGGCATTTTTTCCAAACCCTGAATGGTCCCTGTCGGTCCGACTTGCAGTGGAAACGCTCACCAGAATAGACCGGACCATTCAAACCGTTCCAAACTGTACCGACCCGAACCGTTCCGTTCAGTGGAAACAAGGCATTAGTTACATCAGATCCCCACCAACAAACAAATGCAAAACCTCCTGCGCTTGGGAGTGGACCTCAGAAGTGAAAGTTGCCTAGATTCCCATTTTGGCTTTAATGGACATGCTGGGCCTGGTTGCCCTGTTATGACTGGGGAAGTCAAGGTACTCTAAAATCCTAGAACAGAAACAGGGTGTATCAGCCTAGCACATTACCCTCAAAGCATGTTTAATTTTAGTAAAAAAAGACAAAAGTATTATACTCACAAACCAACAGATGTATAACAGCTTGTCAAGTTAAAACAACAGCAGTGAATCGACGATACATCATAGATTATAGTAGACCATCACAAGTCCAACAGGCTTAAAGGGTTTCGAGGGTCTTCCCTCTTGATTTGGCTCTTGAGGACGAGGGTACACGTTAGCCTGTTGGACTTGTGATGCGCTATTATAATCTGTGTTGTTTTGTGGATTCGCTGCTGTTGTAACTTGACGTACAATCAGATCCCCTCCCCTTTCCTTCTGACATCCAGAAATGTTGTGCCAACTGTGTGCTTTAGGAGGTTGTAGAGGAGAGAGGCTGCAGATAAACAGGTTTGACTTCTGTAGGAGGATTGGTTTCATCTCTGTACCATCTGAGGCAAGTCACTTCACTGGGTATATGTGAGGGTTTACAGCCACCTTAAAAATAGAAGAAAAAAGCCCCTACTGCCCATAACAACCTTTCTACACAAATAACAGCTGGCCATACATTATGCAATTCTCTTATTCAATTTCCTTTAGATTTACCTTCAACCATGTAGTGCAAGGGCCTGCCTGATTGCATACAAATTTAAAGTGTTTAGGTTTGACCTTCTATTATATGGTTTTGGTAAATCTAAAGGAAAATTGTACAAGAAAATTGTATACTGTATGGCCAGCCTTAGCCATGCTGGCGTTAAAAATTATCCTTCAAGCAACTTTTCTGCTTTAAAGAGGTGAATGTTGGTTCATCCCATAATGCTCTGCTACATCACCGCAGAAATATTTTGTTGCTCTGTGATGATGGTATTCTTCTTGCAGTATAATATATGCCAAGATTGTACTGTCTGCTGTGTATATCTTCTGCATTGCTAAGTGTTTTGTTTTAAGCCATTGTTATAGTGCAGCTTATGCTATCACTTGTTGATTATCTGCTTTGTGTGCAGGTCTGGGCTCTGTCAGCTTTATATATTATTCTCATTTGTTGGTCCTTTTTGCCTTTTTTTTTCTTTTACGGCTTCCTTGGTGAAGTGACCACTTAGTGTCAGTATATTAAACATCCACTTCAGTATGGCACTGATAAGGATTATTTGTACTGTCTATTGGGTAATAACCAGAACGAACATATCATAATAAAATTAATATTGCAAGCTTTTAAGTTTAAATGGAATTTATTGCCATGGCAATACAGTTTAAACATTTCTTCATTTTGTGTTAAATTGGCCACTTATGTGGAGGAGCAGTAGCTTAAAAGTACACCCCACAGTTCACCATGGAAATTTGTATTGAGTCATAAAACTAGCCAGCGTTGCCAAACTCCTGCAGCATTTTTTACTGACCAAGCATGGGAAATTTACTGACGGAGCACCATTTGTTTTGCTTTCTGACAACCTGAAAATTGACAGAACTCCTATTAAAAGCTAACACAACCGATATTTAATAGACCACTTGACTCCTGGAAGATTTACACCCCAGCCCATTTTTTGCAATATGGCACTCCATTACTTTAACTGACAATTGCATGATCATGCAACGCTGAACATAAGTGAAATTTATATACTGTATTTATTGGTGTATAACACTCACTTTTTTACCCTGAAAATAGAGGGTAAATTGTGCCTGCGTGTTATACGCAGGGGGCTGTGTAAAGTTTTTTTCCCTGAAACGTCCCTCTTAAAGTTAGGGTGCGTGTTATACGCCTGTGTGTGTTATACGCCGATAAATACAGTAATTCCCCTCCAAATAGAGCTTTCTTTTGGTGGTATTTGATCACTACTGGGTTATTTTTTGCGCTATAAACGAAAAGATACCGAGCATTTTGAAAAAAAATATATATATTTTTTAACTTTCTGCTATGAAACATGTCCAATTTTTTTAAAATCGCATTTCTTCATAAATTGAGGCCAATCTGTATTCTGCTACATATTTTTGTTTAAAAAAAATAAAAAATCACACTGTAAGTGTATATTGATTGTTTTGTGTAAAAGTTATAGGGGTTGATTTACTAAAGGCAAAAAGGCAGTTGCTCCAGAGCTTAGTAAATGAGCAGAAGCTCTGCTGACTTCCATCATCCAATCGTGTGCAAGCAAAAATTCTGTTTTTTTTATTTTCCTTGCATGTGATTGGGTATTTTTTTGCAAAGTGACGCTTTACCTCATTTACTACACTTTTGCACTTTGCAAACTGCACAGTTTATTTGCCTTTTAGTAAGTCAACCCCTTAGCGTCTACAAATTATGGTGTGTGTGTATATATACTGTAGTAAATGTTTTTTTTTTTAATGCTAGTAATGACGGCGATCAGCGATTTATAGCGGGACTGTGATATTTCAGCGGAAAATCGGACACTAACTGACACTTTGTGGGGACCAGTGACACCAATACAGTGATCAGTCCTAAAAATATACATTGTCACTGTACTAATGACACTGGCTGGGAAGGGGTTAAACCCCCTAGGGTGATCAAATAGTTAAATGTGTGGCTAACGTGTTTTTGTGTGTGTGTGTGTCTGTGCTGCTTTCACGAAGGGATGTGCTTGTTTTTATTCCCTGATTTGCAGGGAAACAAAAACAGGCACATCACTGCTGACAGGACAAAGCTATGTCTTGTCTTCCTCCTCGCCGATCAGCAGGTGCTGGCGGTCATTCATTGGCCGGCACCCACTGATCGGCTTGTGCTGTGACAAATCACAGCTTAAGCGGAGCGCCCCCTACCCGGAAGAGCAGACTCCTGTATTTATTTGTGATTCTGCGCAGCTGGCCCACCCTGTAGCAGTAAAGCTACAGTGCACGGTCAGCAACTGGTTAAACAATATAAACGCTGCTCTGCTTTTCTTACAGCATTCGCTGTGACTTTGTACACATGTGGCATCCGCAAATACTGAGAAACTCCTTTTGTAACTAACCCGCCTGCCTGCTATTTTGCTAATACCATTTAAATGTGACTAAGCTCCATGACAGCTTGGCAATAAAGCATTCATTTTCATATTGTGAGCATTACTCTTTGGTTTCTGTTTAGTTACAGCCTAGAGGGTCTTGCCGGCAAAACCAACGCCGGTCATGAGTCTTCATCTGTTGTCTCCGGGACCCTGACTGCTCCATCGGCTTATGAGGGAGAGATTCGTAGTGGCTCTTCACTTTCGTTGACGGAAGAGAAAACGGAGTCTGATCCGAGAAAGAGCACAGCTTTACACCATGAGGTAGGTTTGTTCATAGAAATGCATAATATTTAACTGCTATTTACTTTCGGCATGGAATGTCCAGTCTCCCGTTATGATTTCCAAACTCTATTTAGAAAAAAAGACAACCAGTGTTGCATTCCTTTTTTCTTTTTTCTTTAACTGGTCTTGTTGGCATCACCATGATGGGGATGCATGTGGTTCATCTGTTCTAGAACAGCAATCTAAGGGCTCTTTTACACTTGCTACAAAAAGCGCTCTGAATACCAATCAAAGCCACTGTCACTAAATAAAATGGTAACCTTGCAGTCCGGTTCACACATTGTGTTTGCTTTGCTTAAAAAATTATACCCCATGTCGCTTTCTTGGTGCTTGTGTCTCCAAAGCCTCCATAAAAGTCTACAACACTCGCTTACAGCACCTGAAGTTTTTGAGGGTCTTTTATTCAGCATTAGCTTTGCTTTGTTTTGGAGGTATTACAGGCATAAGATGTCCCAGAATGCACTGGGAAACCAACAAACAAACTGGAAAGACTTCATCAGCAGTCACTTCTGGTTCGTGTGTGTGTGTGTGTATATATATATATATATATATATATATATATATATATATATATATATATATATTATTCTGGAAGTGTCTGGTGCAGATGTCACATCTGGGTGCAGTTTGGAGCAGGAAGAAGGTGAGCGGGGTCCATACTGGAGTGGCGCAACTAGCAGACGTGGTGTGCCAAATGGGAATGCTATAGCGGAAGGTGAAGTGGGGACCAGAGAGAGAGGACTGAGTAGCAAAGGATCAGCAGAGCTGGGGAACCAGAGCAGGAGAATCTAGCAAATGTCACACGTGGTGTGCAGTGCAGGAGCAATATAGCTGGAGGTGAGTGGGGACCAGAGAGGAAGGAGGATCCACAAAGCTGGGGGTTATTACTTAGCAGAGGACCTACTGAATGAGGGTACTAATGGGAGTGGAGCTTGGCCGCTCATGGAAATGGCCACTTAGATCTCCTTCTCTATCAGCAACCCGGAAACAAACAGCTGATCTGCCCGCTACAGCCTCTGCACCCGCACTCCTCCTGCTAGAACAGCCCTCTGAGACCTTACCGAACATGACACAGAGGAAGAATCAGCCGGCAGAGCCCTGCAAGCTGACGGCCTTCTTCCGTGGCTCCGGGACAGACAAGATGGTGCCGGATCTTCAGACAGAGCAGCGCTGACATCCTTGCAGCGCGCCTCTCACACAGCAGCAGCTGCAGAGACCATGGACTGCATGAGCAGGAGTAATATTGAGCCAGGGTTCTACTGGGCCCCTTTAAAACAAACAGAAAATCAACACACACGGCATTTTCCAAGCTTCATCACATCTTCAAAAAACATCACCAATGTATCTCCGAAACATTAATAACACATAAAATAAAGCATGTTGAAGCAGTAGGTGCTTCAACGTGTGTTAAAGTTGAAGCAAGTGTAAATGAGCCCTCACTGCTGTCAAGTTGTTCCTCCACAGACAGAGTTCAATATTGGTTCTCATATAGATCTGTGAAGTCTGGTGGACTTTATTGTGGAGGCCATCCAAGTTTTATCCTGTGCTGAACCCTAGTGAAGGGGGAGTGGCGTTGCCCCCAAAATGCATTGGCTGTTTTTATGACATTTTTTATCAAAAATTTTCGACTGTTTTATCTGTCTTTGGACTGGGGTTCCTTTCTGTATTTCTGTGATGTGGTTTATATAATCATCATTGAAAATCTTCTCTTCTGTAGCTGGAAGTGTGGACAAATGTTGGCTTGTATAGACTAACTATCCATTCTTCTTTTACAGGACCGTGAAAAGACCCCCTGTCGTGGGTTTGTTTACCCCAGTTCCGGATTTGCTCCTCACCTGACAAAATCCATGTCACTAACCACTATCAGCAATCCCCTGGTGGAAAGTGAGTGATTTTGTGTGCCCTCTGTGTGTCCCAAAATGTTACTTCAACCAGCCAATCTTTTACAGGTCATGGAAATGTATCACAAAGCTGCTCTTTGCAGTAATAAACAGCCACCATAGAGCTGGGAAAGAGAAGCCTTTGCTAATTGCTAGATTTTACTAGACAGACCCATGCACATCAATTAACACTGAACGTTATGCTTGCTAACCTACCCATCCCAGGCATCCAACATGCAAGGTTGGATTTGTTCTGAAGATACAGTAGACATCTGTTCATCCCAAGCATGTTTAATTTCTTTTCCTCTGACATTTTTCTTCCAACACCCCCATCCCCTCAACTGTCAATGTCACATTTGTTCTTGAATTCCTCCTTCTCTGGGGAGCTCCTCTGCTTCTCATGTGTTCATATTGTAAATGTAAGTGCTGTACAGTACTCTACCATGTAACAGGCCTTAAAAGAGATGTATGTTTTTTTTTGTTTTTTTTGTTTTTTTTTTAGAATCCTACATACCTAGGTAGATGCAGCAACGATCCAATGCTGCATCTGTCCTCCAACAACACCAACACTGAGTACCGAGCAATCAAACACTGCTGATCGCACGGTTCTCACAGCTTTCAGTCAGCCACTCTGCTCTCCCCCCCCAGCTCACTGGAGCACTGGGCTGTGGAGGGGACAGGAGTGACCGGCTCAGGCTTTCAGTGGCTTGCTGAGAGGCTGAGCCGGGTGCCGGTCCAGGCATGTGGCCAGTCCCTGATTCCATTGTCAGGATCTAGCCCGAGCCTGCACCGGATCTGTGATGTGAGCCGACAGCAGGCTTCATCATGCTGTCTCCTGAAAACGGGTGACAGGAGTGCAAAACTAACTGCACTTCTGTGATCCACAGGAGAAGTACAGCCAAACAAGCTTTGACTGTAATCCTTCTTTAAGCCTGCTCTATAGTATCCTGCCCACCTGCACATACACACATCTCTCATTCACATAGATCTATGAATGAATGAACTACAAGTCCTCTCTGTCACAGTGGCAAACAGACTTGTAGTTCTCAATGGACTACGAGTGTGAAAATCCGCGCACTTGTAGTCCATTGAATCTTCCTCCAGCTCTCCAACTAACAGACCGTGCAGAGGTACAGGCAGAGAGCTGGAGGAAGAGATTGCAGAAGCTGGACATTGAAATAGCCATCCACTGATGGCGACTGCAATGCTTTGCAGGCAGGGAAAATTCACTTTTTTTTGCCCTGCAAAAACATGCACGTCTATTGTATTTTTATAAAGGGTAACCTAGCCTTTAAGTCACTAAAGATGGAAAGGGTCTGATCTAATGATGCATTTTTAAGATGCCTTCTTTTCATGGCTTTGAAAGAATGTTTTTTGGTGAAAAAAATAAAGAAAATGCATTTTATTTAAAGCTAGAGCCATGTTTGCTGAAATGGGGTCATTTAAACATCCAAGGCTGGATTCACACCTATGCATCTGTGTTTTCCTGCAGATTTTTATTGCTTCTAATTAAGTATAACTAAAGGCAAAAAAAAATCTCTAGTTTTGGATAGAGTGAGGAGGAATTAGAACATCTGTCGGGTTTTTATTTCTGGCTGTGCCCCGTTAGGGAGATTCACCCTCTCAATTTGTCTTATTTACCATTATCATTGAAAGTAAAAGAAACTACCAAATTTTGGATTGTTCCCAGAAAAGTAAAATGGGGGATTCCCTTAATTTTTAGAGATTTCCTCACACTTCCTGATTTAGCTATGGAACAGGAAGTGAAGGGAAATTTTCACAGTGGGGCACAAATGGCAAAACATAAACTAACAGAGGTTATAACCCTCCGTTAATCTATCCAAAATGAAAAAAAAAAATTTTGCCTATAGTTCTACTTTAAGGCAGATGTCTTGACATGCGTTGCCATTTCCTTTAAAAGCCACTATAACGCAGTTGAAAGGTGGATCAAAAATGGACATGAACTTTTTGGACCAATGCACATCAATGCATTGCACAAATAAAACCTCTGTGTATGCATTGACATGCATTTAAAAGAGCTATAAGGCCAAAGCTTTTTTTTGTTCATACTTCTCTTTTGGGTCACAGGAGTGTACCCAGAAGAGAAAAGCTGAACTGAGCGATCAGCATCATGTGATCCCTCAGTGCTCCATCGTAGAGCTGGCGGGGAACAGCTACAGTATCACACTGATGCTTCAGCCACATAGGCGACTATAGCTCTTAGTTCTTGTGAGACGATAGTTCTTGTGATATCCCGCACTTCTCCTTTTGAATGCGCATTTTTAAAATGCATGGATGTGAATGGGTCTCAATGTTTTGCTCAGCCATTTTTTGGGATATTTGATGTCGGATGGTTTAGGGCTCAATGGGTAATTTCAATGAATTGTTCTGCTTACATTTTCTGGAAATGCGGTTAGATCGCTAAAATTCAATAACTCTTCAAAAAGCTCTTTTGAATATGTATATATCAGGCATATCAAACCTGGTTTTGTCTTTAATGTTGCCCTATTTCTACTTGTTTTCTTTTTGGCCATCAGCTGCTCAGTTTAAAGTGGTTATAAACCTTTCAAATGAAAAACGAACAAAGCATATCCTTTTATAGTGTGTACTTGTCTCTGTCCAAAGCACCTAGTTCTGTCCGCTTTCTCGTTCCTCTATCTACGCGAGTCACTTCTGTCTGTCTATGCCAACACCAGACATTCCCAGGACATGCCTCCACCCTAACCCTCCAGCACACAGCAGTTGATTGAAAGTCTCAGCCATGCATGTTATCGCTTTGAGATTGTGTATAGCGGGGGTGTACAAACTTTTGACCTTCCTGGGCCACATTGGAAGAAGAGGAATTGCTTTGGGGTGCACATAAAAAACACCAACAATAAGGCCCAATTCACACTTTGCAATTTTGAGATCGTTGAAATTCTGCCCACGATTCCAAATCGCACTACAAAATACGGCACGCATATTTGAGAGCCATTTATTCCTAATGGCACCAGAAAATGTGGTGCAATTTTGCCACTTCAATTGCAGCAAAATGCCTCACAAAATGCTGTTGCCCAAAAGAAGCTCCTGCTCCTTTTTGGGTGACCAGCTCTGCGCCGTGTGTTATGCCTCAATTGTCATGTGATTTTGGCAAGCGAAAATTGCAGCAAAATTGCACCGCGTTTGAGATGCCTTTTAAGAACACACGTGGTACGTTTCAAAATCGCTAAGTGTAAATGGGTACTATGGATAGCTGATGAGCAGAAAAAGTCAGGCAGATGATCAGATTTCAACTATGTGGTGCAGGGATGGAAGATGGCTAGGCACACCGTGTCAGGGGTAGATGGGGGATTTAGGGTAGGTGGTTGGTGGGGGTAAAAGTGAAATCTGGGAGGATGCAGCCCACCCCGGCATACCCTAGATCTAGCCAATAGGAGTCCTTTTATGTCCCCCAGATGCTTTCAGAAAAACGGCATCCCCATTCCTTCAGACGTTTCTGGCCCCTGCTTGTCTATGCTGCCCACTGCTGTGGGTGCTATGCCAAACACTGCATCCCTCCAGTTGTGAGCATTCATAGCCACACGATTACAATTTTGTATCCAGCCATGGGTTGGACACCCCGGGTGTAGAGGGAGGTGTGTCCATTCCCTTCACTCAGGTCTCAGATTACACTCCCTGTGCAGTGTGTGTGATATCAGATTCCCACCTGCTAGAGCTGTGCCAATTCTGTAGAGGAGAAAGTGCTGCAGATAAACAGGTACAGTATGTAGGAGGATTTTTTTTAATCGGTGTGTATCACCTGAGACTATTCACTCCAGTGGGTATATGTAAGAGTTTACAACCACTTTAAATAAAATGGGCTGCAAATTTGTTTTAATTCAAAATAGGAAATGCTGCAAATTGCAGTTATTGCTCAATACTTACCAAGAATTAGGCAGGTGTTACCTCGCACCCCCTCGAACTTTTAATTTCGTGAATTCAGCCCACCCATGCCTGATATATATAGATATATAGATATATATATATATATATATATATATATATATATATATATTGCATGATGGGAAAACCTTGTATCCTAGATATACATGATCCATCTTTTTTGTAATTGGCCCCTCCATCTGAAGAAGTTGTGGATAGATCCGGATGGAGGATAATGATCTTACAGTTGGCATTCATGTAACTCACAGTCTGCACCCTGCTTCTGCCTCCCTGTTTGTTTTTTCTTTCTTGTTTCTATTTGCATGCTCTAACGTCTGCTGTTAACCCACTTCTCAGTTCAGACCCGGATGCGACCAAAGAGGCGAATCTCCTTCAACATTTCTCCGCTTATTCCTAAGTCTAAGCATGTCTTTACTGTTGGTTCCTCGTCCAGTGATGACGAGTCGGATAGTAAGTAAACGCCGCCACAACGCTGCACTGTATGACTAGGATGTCCACACTGCCATTCACAGCCTTTCCTGCTTTGCCTTGCTTATGTCCGAGAAAATGATTTGCTTTGTTCAGGTCCATTTTCTTGTGTGATCATGGTGAAAAATTTAATTGTGATAAGTCTGCTAGAATTTACTGCTAATTCAAGTAGTTGTGTCCGTTTCCTTTGAATCTCCTGTGCTGTAGATCTGATCCTATTAGAGGACCAACAAAATCCCTGTATAAATGCAAGCATGGTAGACCCCTAGAACCTAACCACTCACGCTTTGGAGGTGAAGATTCCTAATGTTGACACACGTTGCAACAGAACGGACATTTTAGTAACACCTTGAGGCTATTAAATTAATGTTGGGAGAAACTTGAGTTCTTAAGATGTTTTTTTTATTTTCAGGCTCACAGTCCTTAAATATCCCTAGAAATTCTCTGGCTCAAAGGTAAGTGTGCACGGTCTAATATTGGATATGAATTATGCTGAACAAATAATTTATTTCCAATTAATGAAACATTTCATAGCATGCTACTTCTCACTTGCTGTACTGTATTTAAAGCGGTTCTTCAGCCTTTCTACAAAAAAAATAAAAAATTTAACAGCTACAAATACTGTAGCTGCTGACTTTTAATAAAGGAACACTTACCTGTCCAGGGGTCCAGCGTCGTGCTCATCCGAACTGGTTTTTCGCTGGTTTCCGGGTCCCTGGATCCGGCTTGTTTACTTTGGGCAGCCGGCTGTGACTTCGTGCAGCTTCACAACTGGCTGCACATGTGCGAGCATTGCTACGTTTTGTGAATGGTCCCGCAGCCTTGTGGGACCTGTGAAGTGTCCCAGTAGGTTGCTGGCTGGGGGGGGAGGGGGGATTTTCAGTGTATTGACCCATCGATCCAAGCGGAAGTGGGAGCGAGTACCTGTCAAAACCAGGTACCCGCTGCCTCCCCTACCCCCCCTTCCCTCTTCTAACTCCCCCTTCCCCTTCCCCCCCTTCTCTCCCCCTTCCCCCCCCCCCTTCTCTCCCCCCTTCTCTCCCCCTTCCCCCCCCCTTCTCTCCCCCCTTCTCTCCCCCTTCCCCCCTTTCTCCCCCCCTTCCCCCCTTTCTACCCCCCGCTAACATGAATTTTACATGCCTTATACACACAATGCTCTGGCTCTCTGCCCCCCTCCCCCTAAATCACACTGCTGCCTTATACACACAATGCTCTGGATCTCTGTCCCCCTCCCCCTGGATCACACTGCTGCCTAACACAGAATGCTCCGGCTCTCTGTCCCCCTCCCCCTGGATCACATTGCTGCCTTATACACACAATGCTCCGGCTCTCTGTCCCCCTCCCCCCGGATCACACTGCTGCCTTATACACACAGAATGCTCCGGCTCTCTGCCCCAATCCCCCCGGCACTCTGCATCACACTGCTGCCTTATACAGGCCCATCATTGGATCTCACCGCCTTATCCAGCCATGTGCGCAAGCTCTGTGCTCCCTTCCACAATCTGATCAGCACTTCCATTGGAAGTCGCCTCCTCCTTCACCTCCTGCTCTCTGCACTACTCCCGGCGCCTCCCTCAGAGTTCACAGGAGCCAAAACTACAGAGGAGGCATTGGCTATCAATGCGCGCTGACAGTATTGACAACACACATTGACGACAACACTGCAAACAACATTGGGCGATATACATCCACCACAATGTTGATTTGTGGCAGAACCCATGGGGACCACAAAATTTTTCTCCTGGGCCATCAGTGGTCCGCGGACCACTGGTTAGCAACCACTGGTGTAAAGTATATGGGATGCAAAGTCCCCATCATTGCATTGTCTCCCAGGACAGGAATGCCCATGCTTCTCAGGGCACAAGGTTTGCTTTAGGTGACCAATGCTGGATTAGATTGCACAGTGGTATTTAATGAATAACTGCATATTATTTTATATATACTGTGAGTCTGTACGTGCCAAATATGCTCCAGAAATCTCCCTCCACCGAGTCTGGCTGAAGCCATTTTAACTGTGGGCAGCTGAAGCTGCTGTCTGTTCACTTCCTGGATTTACACAGACACATAGAGGCACACATGCAGCTCTCATTGGCCTTCTTATGACTCATCCCCCCTGCCTTTCTAGCATACTCTAACGAGAATGAGAGAGAGAGCTGTGAATGATGTCATAAGCCTAGGCTAATGTCCAGAAACAGGAAGTGGGCTTTAGAAGGCATTTACTGGCAGAAAAAAATGTTTAACTATCCAAAGTTAAAACAACAAGGGCAGAAGATTTAATAGATGGAAAGTTCAAAAAAATGACTGAAGGTCCGCTTTAATGTCCTTTATACAAATAACCGGAGCAGATAAACCTAAAGGGTTTGACAGAAGAGCTTTGTATCAATGTCCTTGTGAAAAACAATTCTTTCCTAGCGATCATATTTAATTATTTGAAAACTGGGAAAATCACTTTCAGTCCAGAAATGATGACTATTATGACCTATAATTTCCGATTCTCACATGCTAAAATGTATGAGCACAGCTGAATCTTGCACATCCTGTAGCTTGTAATCTAGATCTGTTCAACTATCTAATAATTTTATAAAACTTTTTCTGAGACCCCTTTATTGGATGTGACTTTTGTGCAGTTGTAGGGTTAGGCCACAGATATTTTTTAATGCTACTAGTGTAAGTACCTTATTCTTGATATCAGTTTTCCAGTTATGTATAGCAGGAAGAGGGAGGGTCAGCCATATAAGTCAGGCTGTGCTGTTTGCATATGTGCTAACAGGGGACATGCAGACAGGTGGAGCAAGCAGATGCATGACCTCATCAGCGTGCAGCCGATTCTTCATTTCCCAATCAGCAGGCTGGAGGATGGTGTGATTTGTGTACTTGACCAAGCTAACTGCTGCAGTGTACAATGAGGTGCTGGTTGCGGTCTCTGGCAAGGCTGTCTGGATCACCTGCTGCACTAAATTACTATTCCTTTGGCAGGTTAAATGGCTCCCATGTATGTATTTTAGCTGCAGTCTGAAGTTCAGGTTCCATGTTTTATGTTACTTTTCTGTTCAGTACATTTTAGCAATTGAGTGATCAAATTATATTAATATAATAATCTCTCTTCCAGCATACCTGAGGAGAGCTGCGATATCTCGCCTTTAAGCCCTTCTCAAAAAGACCTAGATCTGAAAGGTGGGACCAAAGTGAGCCGCACGTTTAGCTATCTCAGGCATAAAATGTCTGGTGGCAAGAAAACCAAGGTAAGCGTTTTGCAATAATGAACATTTTATATTGTGTGCTGTTTAGGTGAACCCATGTATGTTAAAGTGGAATTCCAAGTTTCCTTTCACTTTAAAAAAAAATATTTGGGCCAAACTGGCATAAACAAATAATTTTCATTACTAAATGATGTAGCCACTGTGTGCGCTGTAATGGACTATAGCAGTGATGGCAAACCTTGGCACCCCAGATGTTTTGGAACTGCATTTCCCGTGATGCATTTCCCATGATGCGGTGAGTACACTGCAGAGTGGATGAGCATCATGGGAAATGTATTTCCAAAACATCTGGGGTGCCAAGGTTCGCCATCACTGGTCTATAGTATCATTGACTACATACAGTAAGTGCCACGATGTATCGGCAGCAGTGCAGGCGACTTTCCGTCAACTGACAGATTTTAAGTTTGTCTGAGTGCTTTTTTTTTTTTGCCATTCGGGAGAAGCCTTGTATTTTTATTAATGAATACAAGGCTTCCCATGATTGGCCCGAGGTGGAAATTGTGATGTCATGACCTCCTAGAAGAAGATATAATTCCTTACTCTCTATTCCTGTACCCCCTATAGTTAACAACTATTTAACCCTTTTATTGAGGGGGCTCCACTGCAAGGGTAGATTTTTTATTTTCTCAACCTCGAGTTAAAGTGGAGTTCCACCCAAAAAAAAAATGTCAATGTGCAGTAAATAATATAAAAAAATATTTAACATTTGGAGAATTTTTTTTTTTTACTTGCCTTTTTATGCCTGTTGCTGTGTGGTCCCTTGAAATCTTCCTCCATCACCTAGGCTCCTTACACCACTTCCCTCTGCGCCTCCGCTCGCTACTGCTCCTGGGAGATGTGTGTCATAGTTTCCCAGGAGTCAGTGGGCAGCGCCGAGGGCTGGTTGCCATAACAACTGGGCGGGCACTTCCGACGCCCGTTGTGATGGCAACCTGAGTAGTTGACGGCGCAAGAATGACTCAATGCGCATGTGTGAGATCGGGGAGAGAACGGGCGGTGCATGCTGGTCGCTCAGCAGCACTGTATCCCGGAACAGGATGCTTGTGGGCTTCACATGCCCACAAGCAAAATGAAAAGGGCCAGCAAAGGATTATCAAACTATATTTAAAAGATAAAACCAGACATCGGGAGACACATTTTGCAAAAGACGTGAGTTACAATGCTAATTTAAAAGCTTCTGAAAGGTTTTAAAAAAAAAAAAAATGTATTGTAGTTTGAACTCCGCTTTAAGGTTTAATTTGATTTCTTAAAAAGTATATATGAATTGTAGGGGCTATGGTAAATTTAAAAGAAACTTCGGTTCCCTCCCTCCCCTTTATTCCCTCCCTCCCCTATTCCCTCTCCCCCATTCCACCCCCCCTTTTCCCTCCCCATTATTCCCCCCCCCCTTATTCCCTCCCCCCTTATTTCCTCCCCCCTTACCTTTTTTGTTGGTGTCGTGCACAATCCACATACTCACTTGGCCAGCAAATCATGCTTTGTCCTTGACATGATCCGCTGCACCTCTGCCTCAAGTCGAGTCCATCCGCCATCTTTGTTTTAATATCATTGGGTGTATCTTCGTGGTTCAGGCAGCCTGATCGCCTGGTATGTCAACAGGCCTGCGCTTCTCCAACCATATTGGATGGAATGTGAAGCATGTTGGGATATGCTATGTGCCTATGTCTGGAGGCTGCACCAAAAAGGGGACGTCATTTATATTGATGGCTGGGGGGGGGGGGGGGGTGTCAGGGTGGATAATACAATGTAAAAAAAATAATAATTTTAAAACGGAGAAAAAAAGATGCTAACATGTCTAGGGGTGAAGGTCTGCTTTAGATACTTCCAGGAGATTTTAAAATGTGTTACATTTTGTTAATACTGGGTGGATACTTGGTAGACATCTGCTAAAAGGAAATGCTGTATATCAGGTGGAAGCCTTGTTATAGGACACTAGCATACTATAATGTGCATGGAGCCTGTGGCATGACATTCTGCAAAGCCTAGTTCATCAGTGCAGCTGTACATCATACAACCAGTCCAATATGAAGACGGTCACAAATATCGGTGCTGCTAAAAACTGAAGACCTGAACAAGGCGTGTATTTGAGGAGTGGGATTTTTGATTTGGGAAGATAAAACTTCAAAAAGTCTAGTAAAGAGATGCTGTCAATGTTGTTTTCAGCAGCATGTGTTCACTAAGTGTAATTTTTTTTTTACTAAAAATTATTTAAACAAAAATCAATGTTTTTAAGTAAGTTTACGATTTTGTGTTGGGCCGCAGGTTGGACACCCCTGATTTAGAGCAACTACATTTTACATGTGACCTTCTGTCAGGTTATTGCCAGCCTAGTACCAGAGCTGACAAAGCAATTTAGGAATAGTTTTGTATTTTTTTTGTCTTTACCCTTTCACTAAGACATTTTAAGGGGTGTACTCACTTTTGTTGCCAGCGGTTTAGACATTAATTGCTGTGTGTTGAGTTATTTTGAGGGGACAGCAAATGTACACTGTTATACAAGCTGTACACTCACTACTTTACATTGTAGCAAAGTGTAATTTCTTCAGTGTTGTCACATGAAAAGATAAAATATTTACAAAAATGTGAGGGGTGTACTCACTTTTGTGAGATGCGTTATATACAATCCCCCTGTATCACTTCAATATAGAATATATTCTTGGTTTCTGAATAATTAGAGAAAACTTGGCTCCGCTGTGACTCTGTATATTAAAATAACTGGACATGGTCCTGCCATTTGCTACATTATTTTTTATATGATTTATTGACATTGGTGGTTGTGTCGCGGCACATGGTGCAGCACGAATGTTTTTACATCAGGAGTGTACAGCATCACATTACCTCCCACGCCTTCACAGACAGAGAAATATGG
The DNA here is from genome assembly GCA_029206835.1 of Rana muscosa. NCBI lineage: Eukaryota > Metazoa > Chordata > Amphibia > Anura > Ranidae > Rana > Rana muscosa. Next base: position 460,842,453 of record CM055118.1, read on the forward strand.
AAGGATGTTGAGTATGGACATGTTGTCGTGTTTGTTTGATCTTGCCACAGATGGTGATTATGCAAGCCGAGCCAGTTCTCTTTTTGTGTATATTAGTACAAGAAGCTTTCCTCCGGCTGCAGAGTTTAAAAACAAATTAACTGAGCAAGTTTAAAAATAAAAAAATATCTGCCTTCTGTACATTTCAACATACTCGGAAGCATACCAAAATACACCGTATCTGTTGTGCAAAATTGGGAAACAAGACACCTGTGTATTGGTCACAGAGCAATGCTGCTATTTTTTTTTTGTTTTTCTTCGGTTTTAGAGTATATCTATGGTCATAAGGTAAAACCATTTATTCATTTCCACATTGTATTTTAATTATTTATAGCCTCCTCTTATTAATCTGAAAGATCTTTGAGTTTGTGAGCTTACTTTGTGAAAATCTCCACACATTTGCTTCTTGAATTCTGTGACACGTAATCACTATGCCCTGTGTGACACATGCTGTGTCACACATTTCACAGAACCTGCCTTCTGACTTACAGAGGTGCCGAAAGGAGGAGTTTCAGGAAGGAGCGAGTAGATAATCCTTGTTTGCAGGCAGCAAGATACCATGGGATTTGTAGTCAAAGGTGGTTATTGGAAGCATACCTTCCATTGGTATAGTTGTCCTTATCATTGTGAACCTAAAACAATTATAGCGTCTCTTCTCCGGCATCTATGCCCCTCATTCGGTGTGTTCCACTGAGGGTGCAGGTGAGACTTATGCCGTGTACACACGATCGGTTTTACCGATGAAAACAGTCTGATGGACTTTTCTCATCGGACAAACCGATCGTGTATGGGCCCCATCTGTCTTTTTTCCATCGGTGAGAAAAAATAGAACATGTTTTAAATTTATCCGATGGGGGAAAAAAAACGATAGCAAATTCCGATCGTCTGTGTGGAACTCCATCGGACAAAAAACCCACTTATGCTCAGAATCAAGTCGATGCATGCTCAGAAGCATTGAACTTAATTTTTCTTGGCTTGTCGGAGTGTTTTACGTCACGGCGTTTGGGACAGTCGGATTTTTGACTGATGGTGTGTAGGCAAGACTGATGGAAGTCAGCTTCATCGATTTCCGATGGAAAAATCCATCGGATTAGAATCCATAGGAAAACCGATCGTGTGTACATGGCTTAAGAGTTTGCCTTGACTCCATGTAATCCACAGAACTAGTGTAGAAAAATCTCAATCCTTGCACACCATACAAGCCTGGCGTGTAATAGGTGATGGCAGCCTCAGCCTAACTCCATCCAGGCCATACCTCCCAACGTGTTTCACCCCACCCATAGGGCTTAGTAGTTCTGTCCTTATCATTGTCATCTGTGCTGGACTGTTTGGCATGCGCCAGACATGGCATAGAGAACTGGAGCTGCTTGCTCTCCTCCCTCTGCACATCAACAACCAAAGCCACCCCCTTTCCTGCTCAGCTGAGAGCAAGAAGGAGGAGCAAGGATGGTAACCCTGCATTTGCCAGGTTTAAAGAGGTTATGCAGCCTAATCTTTTGCTTTTTACCTTAGATTAAGGTAAAAAAATGTTCAGGCATCAGTATCTCATTCGATCCAGTCCATCTGCAGCTCTTCTATTTGCTCACTACCCGGGTATCACAGGCTTTACTGAGGCAGTGGGAGCAATTGGCTCCTGCTGCTGTCAATTAAAGCCAGTGATGTGAAAGTAGGGGGGCAGGGCCAAGTCCAGCTGCCTGTGTCTATAGAGGGGAGGAGCAAGGAGCGCTGGTTGGGGAGCCGAGAAGAGGAGGTTTGGGGCTGCTCTGTGCAATTCTATTGCACAGAGCAGGCTTATATAAGCCTATTTGTTTTTTTGTTTTGTTTTTTAACAAAAAATAAACTTGCATTTACAATCATTTTAACAGCCACCAGGCAGCTTTCCCTGAGGCTTTCCAAAAAAACAAAGAAATTCCCAGCTCAACTTGCCAGCCTGCAACAAACCAAATGATCCTGTCCAACAGTTCACGTTAAAAACAGGTGTTGAGTTGGCACACATTTTCAAAAACATGCGTAAGTTGCAGAGGCTGTGACACTCCAGAATTATCTGCAGTCCTAACACTATACATTTTGAGAGCATCCATAGTAGGAGCACATACATAGTAATGGATAGATTGAGGGCAGGTTTGCATGGAGGGAGCCCACTCCTCCCTAAAGGCACAGGGGTGCGCTGGACACCCAGTAAATGGCACGATGGCAGCAAAGGTGTCCGGTGCACCCCTTCACCAAATAACCAATGGTACAAAGAAAGAGCAACTGCTCCAACCTATAAACTGGTAAATATATAAAACAGCAAGGGGCACATGGAAGGGTGACACATGTCAAACAAAAATAAATGAGGAGTGAGCTCCGTCCAGGCAAGCCTGCCATCAATCTTTTACTATATAGTGCTTCTACTATGGAGACTCTCATAATTTATAGAGTTAGGACTGCAGATAATACCGGGGTGCCTTGTCGTGGCCTCTGAAGCTTGGGCATGCATTTGCAAATCTGTACAAATTAAACCCTGTTTGTACAAATCCTGTTAGGACAATTCAGTTTGTTGCAGGCTGGCTGGTTAGTTGAGCTGGGAATCATCCCTTGTTTTTGTTTGACATGTGTTGCCCTTCCATGTGCTCCTTGCTGTTGAGGCCAGTTATAGGTTGGGGCAGTGGCCAATTGTTTGTACTACCTGTGTAGTGTGTTCTCTGTACAGGCAGAGACAGGCATATGAGCCGTTTGCCAGGTTAGTGGAAGATGGTCCACGCCCTGTATGCTAGGTTCAATGTGGAGGCGACCTGCTGCAGTTTTATTAATTGAAAACCGCCAAAATCCCTTTTGTTAATTAGGTGTGCAACTCGGACAGTTTCTGTTTTACTATGGAAAATAAACGGGTGCATATGGCGCAAACAGACTTAAAAAAGATTTCTCTGCTTTGTTAATGTGGCGCACACCAATTGTTCCAGTTTCCAGCACAATTATAATGGCACGGGAAGCTTGAATTACCCCAAGCTGGTCCAAATGAACGATCTCCAAACACAGCTGTCAACGCTCTATGACCTGTATGTAGCCTCAGCTGCTTACAGTAATGCAGCGCTGTGTTTGGGCAGCAGAATGGGGACTTCCTGTCCTGCTCCTGGAACAAAATCAAGTCACTCTGAGCACTGCTCATCCATTCATAGAAAGCCTCTGTTTGGGAGGTGGGCAGAAGATGTCACTATCTTCTCCTAAGCCAATCAGAGGAAGCTTTGTACTCATTCAGAAAATACAAAGCGTCCTGTGAATGGCACTCAGCCGGGCTTGTTTTTGTTTCAGGAGTGGGACGGGAAGTCCACGCCCCGATGACGGAACACAGCACTGTATATTGTATGAAGCCGATGCTCCATACAATTCATGCAGCGTTGGCAACTGTTAGTGAAGGTAATGGTTTTATTTAAGTTTATGTTCACTAAAACCTGGAGTTAGGCTTTAAGATTTAATGTATTGTTCTATGTACAGAATAAAAGGAAGTTGGCACAGGTATGAACTAAAGCTGCACGATTCTGGGAAAAATGAGAATCGCATTTCTTTTGCTTAGAACAAAGATCACGATTCTCTCACGATTCTTTAAAATGTTTTTTAAAAAAGAAAAATCGGCTGTATATGGCGCAAGCGCAATCAACACGCCGCTCGCTCATGATGCTCGGGGCTAGTTATTCATTTAATACAGCAAGGGGCGGATGCTTTTCTCAAAAGGGGCAGATGTATAACCACTAAATGGCCACGCAGGGGCTCTCTCCTTCTCCACTGGCCACCCTGGGGCTGCGTATGACGGGCACAAGTGGCTGCGTGTGACGGGCACAGTGAGGCTGCAATTGATTGGGGGGGTGGGGGTTTCAGTATTTTTCAGTTTGTTTGCGCCCCCTCCCAAAATTTTTGCCATCGATATACACAGTGCTATGCACGGGGCCCGCCCCCCTTCAGCAGAGCAGGCTAGGGGCGGGGCTGGAGGCGGTGCAGCTCTATATTTTCTCTCGGTCCCATTGATATACACAGTGCTAAGTTGCATGGGGGCCCGCCCCCCTTCTCCAGAGCAGGCTAAGGACGTGTTAGCGGCAGGGCTGGAGGCGATAATCAACTCGCACCGCCTCCGCCCGCCCGCAGTTGAGCCCCGCGATCAGCTGTTTTGAACACTGGCGCGGAGATACGAAAATCGAGCTAATCCAGCCTGGAGATCAGGGGGGGGGATCGAAATCGCGATCTTGTAACGATTAATCGTGCAGCTCTAGTATGAGCTGAAACCTGAAAGTACCCAATTTCCAAAGCTTTTCACCCAGGTGAAGTGGAAATAAAGATACATACACAGGGACTGAAAGATTTAGGATATTTAGCCGTGTTTTAAACAAGTGGAATAAGGGAAACTTGCCTCAAGGTTTATTTTTTCCTTTAGCCTTGTTAATCCACAATGACAGGAAGTTTGACAGATGAGCTTTGGGAGGCTTTGCTCCCATCTATGAGCATGCTGTGCCATGTCAGATGTGATTTGCTCTGTTTAGCTTTCAGAATGCATAGTGCTGTAAATGCAAGACAGATATACAGAATGCTCACGCCCAACATTTATTTAGAGCATGGATCTTGAATTTAAATTCACGGGGGTCCAGTTTGTAAAATTTTCCTATGGCAGATGTCCGAATCTCGGTGACGGTCACCCCTCTACATCATTGTCCTCAGCCCCTTCTTAACATCACAGCTCTCCATTTACATCAGTGTCCCCTTTACACATCACGTTGTCCCCTTTACACATCACGTTGTCCCCTTTACACATCACGTTGTCCCCTTTACACACCACGTTGTCCCCTTTACACACCACGTTGTCCCCTTTACACACCACGTTGTCCCCTTTACACACCACGTTGTCCCCTTTACACATCACGTTGTCCCCTTTACACACCACGTTGTCCCCTTTACACACCACGTTGTCCCCTTTACACATCACGTTGTCCCCTTTACACACCACGTTGTCCCCTTTACACACCACGTTGTCCCCTTTACACACCACGTTGTCCCCTTTACACACCACGTTGTCCCCTTGCAGTCATAGCCACCCTCTCCTCCTTTACATCAGAGTCCCCTTTCCATTATTCAGCCTCCCCTGCACAGTCAAACCAGGGCAGAGGCAGCTGGGTGTTCTCTCTCTCTGGTCTCCCACCCAGCCGCCACTATCCTCCTCATAGTGGGCAGAGCAAGAGGTGCTGCATATCACGACAGAGGGGGGGAGCTACCCAACTTATTACATTAACAAGCGGGTGATAATCAAATCCCGCTCTCTGTCCTGATATGCAGCACCTCCCGCCCACCCGTTGTGAGGATAATAGCGGCGGGAGACCAGAGAAAGATAACGCCTAGTTCGATGAGTGGCATGGCACCTGTCCAGACAGGACTGTCGCTCGGTCCAGGTCCGGACCATGGTCTGCCATTTAGTGGGCCTTGATTTAGAGGAAACTATACTGTACTATATTATAAGAAAGCACACGTGTGTTATAATGTTTACATTATAGCATTTTCCACATTGTATTTGGTTATTGTATTTCATGTACAGATTTACAAATGCGCTCTCTCTCTCTCTCTCTCTCTCTCATTTTTATATAAGGTAATGGGATTAGATGTCCTGCTTAAAGTGATTGTAAACCTGGATATGAAAAAAGAACAAAGCATATCCCTCTATAGTGTGTACTTGTCTCAATCCAGAACACTAAGTGTAATTTCTGTCTGCTGCTTCATTCCCCTATTTGCACGAGTCACTTCTGACACCAAGAGAAACAAGGTGACAGGGGTAGGGGAGCTTAAGCACACAGCTTGTGATTGACAGCATCAGCTTTGTTTGTGTGTGAATGGGGGAGGTCACTTCAATTGGCTCTCACCTAGATCTGCAGACTTGTAATTTCAGCTCCTTGCTTTCTGAAAGTCCAGACAAGCTGTATAGATTCTGGACCTTAGACTGCAGATAAACAGGTGCAACTTATTTAGGAGGATTTGTTTTATCTCCATGTATCACCTGAGGCCAGTCACTCCACTAGGTTTTATGTAAGGGTTTAAACCACTTTTGCTGATTTTTTTCTTCCTTTAGTTTTGGGGGAAGTAGACCTTCCCCCAAAGGGTGCTTTTGGGGTTTTAAAGCGGTCTGGAATCGATAACTTTCCCTCGCTTCCTCTCTGTGATCACTGTCC